>JAECUM010084881.1:0-20553 GCA_016617855.1 Megalonaias nervosa | reverse complement strand
ACCTGTCAAAGAAATCCCTCAAATTATATTTTTAACAATTAATCACGCTGACTCGTATATGCTACTTGCCTGTTATTTACCCTTCCTAGGCACGTGTGAAACAAACCTTCTATGGAGCCTCTCGCTATGGTTGCTGTAAGACTATCGTACATGTACATGACTCTCCACACCAAAATGGTTGTGTTGTAAATACCTTCAGTATCGTAATTCTTAAATCTTTTATTTACAGTAGTTTCTTTTCATATTAACACTGAAATAAGCTAGTGTGCATTTGTACGGTACCGCAGAGTTTAATGATTACTGAATAGTTAAGGGTTAAATACTTCACAGAGAGATTACTAGTATGGCGGTTCTTCTGGAAAATACACGTACCACCGTGGCTCAAATAACATGTATGGCTGCATTTTCTGGTGGGTGGACATCTGTCATATAGACGTCAAGTATGGTAATACATGTTTTTCATTCCTTATCCTACCAGTAAAGTTAGAAAAAATACTTGTTTCACTTCAAGACAGCACATATCACATGAGCCATGTGGCATCATTAGGCATATGATCTCATCTTCGGCGATCAACAGTAACAATAAATACCGGTAATCAAGAAGAAAAGCTCTAAAATTTTCAGACTTAGACCTTGGCCTGCAGATATGCCAACCCCCCTTCTTCAAGGCTTTATTTTTTTCCTAAATTCTTCAGTTCATATGCAAGTATATACAGTACTTTCTCTATTGACTCTATGTACCCACCCACTGATTGGTTGTACAGTGAACGCTATCATATAGAGATGCAAGTTATTAC
Organism: Megalonaias nervosa; assembly: GCA_016617855.1. Lineage (NCBI taxonomy): Eukaryota > Metazoa > Mollusca > Bivalvia > Unionida > Unionidae > Megalonaias > Megalonaias nervosa. Next base: position 19,756 of record JAECUM010084881.1, on the reverse strand, counting down.
CCTTTTTGAATAACATTCCATATGATATTAAAAAAAAGTATCTCCTTTTCACAGTAAGTGTATCAGATGGATGAAATCATAAGATAATAAAAATAATAATAATAATAATAATAATAACAAAAAATTATGTACCTGTTAAAGTAATAATGTACTCCTTAAAGTACATGCTATAACATCCACCTCCAGTGCTACTGTATCATTTTCATTTCTGCAGCAATGTAACATTTATATGAATACTTGTCTATAAACTGTGTATTTGCTTGTGCGTGTGTATGTAAACATATTTGTATGTTATATGCACATAATAGAGGGTCTCGGTGTGCATAGTTCTCATTTGTAACTGAGTCACCCTCTGAAAATAGTCTTTATTATTTTTTTCTTTCTCTGATTGGCTGTACACTGAACACAGTATTAAATAGTGATGTAAGTTTTAACTATGTCTAAGTACATCTACAGTGTAAGTGACCTCTTTTCACATCTAGTCAAACCAATCAACAAAGGCCATCCATGTGAAAAGGCAAAACTGGCACACAGGTGACCTCTGTATACATAACCTATCAAAATTGTTTTGTTTTTTCTTTATCAAATACCATGCACCAACTATCATTATCTTAATTATTATTACATTCTCATAGTTGCTTTATGTGTACTATTCTGCAAAATCATACAATACAGGCAGCTGCTGGGTTTTCTGAAACATATGATCCACAAAAGATAAATGTATCCTGCTCACTTTAATCCGTCCTATAAATAAAATCAACACATATTTAAAATAATCGCTAATCTTAGGATGTTTTATGCCTCAAGGCAAAACAATAATTTCATAACTAATTGAAAGCTTAGATATGACTATAAAACAGAGAAGCATCTCTTTGGCCAGCCAGCTTGTGTAAGTTTCACTTGGAGACAGCTACACACTCCTATTTTTAATATCTCCTCTTTCATATGCAAATAATGGAAAAGCAGGTTTTTAAAAGTTGCCGAGTTGTTGAGACTATATCAAGGTTTCAACTTGCATGAAAAGGTTAAAAACAGGTAAAAATGCACCAACTGCATTTCTTTATTTTTTAGGTTCTTTAGTGAATTACTGCATCTTAACCCAATAAAAATAAAAATCTCAGCCACTTGTATACAAAGCTGGAATAAAAAAGGAAAAATTAAATCAAATGTCATTTTCTCCCCCACCACGCAGGTGAACAGACTTCTGGTTAATTTTATTTTATTGTTTTCATAGCCAGGTCAGACCTTTTACCTGTATTTATTTTGGTTTTATACTGAACCAGAAATACCACTTAACTGTTATTTTATGAAGGTCACTCCAATCACAGCCACTTAACTCTTGCTGACCTGCTTGGTGCAACCATGCATATCACTAGTGACGGATACCTGATGCAATCAACACTATACCTACCATATGGTACCTGGACTCTGTAAATAATCTTGGCAATCAAGATAGAATACTGTGTAAATAATCTTCACAATCACGGTAGGATACTGGGTAGAAGTAAACAATCGTTTTTGCAAGAAGCTGTATCAGGGCTTACTAGGAAAGTATACTGGAGGCTAGAAAGCTCATCCACAACCTATGAGCAGACATGCAACCCACTGCATGACATTTACAGCCCACAGCATCACATTTACAGTTTACTGGTGTGAGAAAAACATTGGTTCCTTAATGCAACTTTTTTGTACAAACTCATCCTAACACAAGGTCTCTCTCTCTCTCTCTCTCCCTCCCCCTTTCTCAGCCTTTAGAAGAGTTGCCTGACCTAAAACTTGAGGTATGCTTTATGGCATCTTTCAGATGCATCATAAAACCAGCCTCAACTGCCATACTAACACTTTTCTGCAATTCACCTGAAAATATCACTGCATTTGACCTTAGCTCTAAAGACTCCACCATAGCTAAATACAGTAACAGATGCAATGTGCTAAAGTTATCTTAGCAAGTAGATACCTTAGTCTGAGGTTTAAGAAAGAGCATAGTTCTACCTGAAAAACAAGGTGTTTACTTAATACAAGTCCCCTTTGTCAGCTGTAGCCAACAACATCCACAGGGCTCTCAATAGAACTGAGGAGTCATTTGATCCTTGACACCAAATTCAAAATGAAACTCTCAGAACTCAAAACAGACATCTCAAGTCATTTTATTTTCGAGTCAATGCTCAAGATTTTTTTACTCATGGTGAGTAAAGGGAAACACAGGGAAAGTATTTTGTAACTGACGCTGAAGATTTTCTATAATTAGGAGATTTATTCTCCTCTCCATAATTGTTACCATCTTTCTATTTGTTTGGGGTATGATGGTCAGAATGATCATCACTGGCAAGTTGTTTCTGAGACCGAAACAGGAAAGAAAATCAACATGAACCAGTATATGACAATTCAATGAAAAAGGAAGAGTTGTATATCTCGTAATTCACTGCCAAGATTTTTCTTCTTAAATATCTACACACATTTTTAGTTTCATTTGCAAGATCACCAACCACTGATGACATTAATTGTGATCATTAAGTTTCATACTTAACAGGCCCTCATTATTTTTTGGTGCCGACTTCCCCTTGAATACTTTTATTTTTCAGAAGATGGGATACTGTCTTTTCAAATTATTTTAATGTGGCAATGTCAAAACAACCACATTCAGCCTGCAAGAAAGATCAAACTTCAATTTTTTTTCGGCTTTGTTTTTAAAGCTGCTGATTGCTTTCCATTACTCCTCCAACTGAAGTGCATCATAAGGAGAAAGTTTCAGAGCTGAACACAAGATGTATTCCTAAGTTTCATATTTCTTCAGCATTTCTTGGGGTGGGTTTTTTAGAGTATTGGGAGAGAGCTTGTTTCAGCATTTTGACAAATTTAATTATATAAATCATGGATCGACTTTCCTTACATACTCCTCTGTAAACATCTTGAGCAATGCAAGATCAATTCAACAATACAAAAAACATCAAAAAAGATCACTCAATTTCTATTTGAAGGCATGAAAAAGCCATCATGGGCCACCTTTGATCCGTGTAATGTCTCATAAAACACCATGCATTTGGCCTTAAACTCTCCAGATTACTACAGTAAGGTAATCAGTTTGCATAACCCTGTCAGCATTTGTAATCTGATTACTGTACATCATTGCACTGGTATTATATTTATTGTCTCTTGTAGACTGGTTCTCACTGGTTATTGTAATCTGAGGAGAATATGCACAAATATACTGATTCTTTGTCTTAAAAAAAATACTTTATTTTTCAAAGCAAAACATTCAAAACTATATAACGTTATGTGTGGTAGATGGCCTTAAAAATTGTAATTTTGTCCTACTGGTATTTCATTCAAAAGTTCAATCCAATCCAGTCATATTGAATCCCTTGTCCTCTATCATAAATGTCAAAAATAATCTCTAAATAATCTAAGCCTGATTCAGCTATGCCCACCCAAGTGTGACATCTGTGACCTGTTGGCTCTGCCCAATTCATACTGATTTTGCATAGGGGCAGATAAGGTGTAAATAGTAGTCCAGCAGATGTCCATCACTATTGCATAGTCAATTTGTTATGGACAGCATAGGAAATTATGCTAGAGGCAAATAAAGAGTTATTAAGACTTGTGCTCCAGCCGAAATCCACTTGTGTCATAAAAATGAATAGTTATGTGTGATGTGATTTGTGATTTGAATTTTTAATGTAGCTTTTAAAAAATGTTCAGCCACATCGCTATGATGTCTGCAGTGTGGCTGTTTATAGTGATGTCTACCAATCATGTCCCACCCAGTCACATTATTCAGGCCAACACTCAAACCACATTGGCCACTGCAGCATGCGCAAGAAATGGGTAAAATTTAAATTCGCACGTCAAAACCTGAAGGTACACGTCGATTCAGAAAAGTGATACAGCCTGATATAAAGGAAAATACAAGTACAAAAAATAGGTCACAGTAACCCTTTTGATACAGTTAAGCTATTGCAGTTTTGGCATTTACATACAAACGTATGAACCATGCTAAAACTTGTAGCAAAACTAACCCACTCCCAAATATATGATGGGACTCTACAAATAAAAATACACACAAATGTATGTAGCAGAATTTTACAGCCTCACAGCACAATACTGGTTATATGATGCCAAATGTAGGTCAAGTTTTATGGTTTTCAAACTTGACCTATACTTGGAATCATTCTGAATTCGCATGCAAATCTAGGAAGAAAACACTTCCAAATACAAGACATACAAGAAGACAAAATACAAAATGTAAAGATGTTCAAATTTTATAACATGTACATGATATAAAAGATTAAAGTAACACAAAATCTGCTTTGTATTAAATATTAAGTGCTATCTAACAGAGATAATATCAATACACAATGTTTTGCATCCCTCTACCACGTTTTTTTAAAAAATGCTCCATGAATAGTGTTGTAATAGACAAAAACAGACCATAAAAAATGGACACCCAAGTTCTGACAAGTGCAATGCAGTCAATGTAATACAGCCGCTAGACATTTTTTTACAACAATGGCACAAGCAATAATGACACCATATAAACTTTAACAAACAACTCAAATTCACACATTAGAGACTTCAAAAGAAGGCAAACCAACCAATAGAACACTTACATGGCTAATACCCAGAGCTTTTCAAGTAATCTGCTATTTTTCCTACAGCTGCAGTTACTCTTCCTGGTTGATCCTCTGGTCCGTAAAATCCGAAGACCAATGCTGGAAAAAGCATAGATATCTATTACTGCAAAGTCAGATGTATTTGCAAAGGATTCAATTTTGAAGATTTCATTAGTAAAGATCCAATAAATTAAATCCAATATAAAAAATGGTATTGTGGATGCTAAAGTAAACAGTCAAATCCAACAAAAGTTTGTGCACATAAATATGTAAGGTATTGTGGTGTATTTGCACATCTCCCAATTTCAAAATTGGTACTTCTCTTCTTTATTTACTCAATTGTTCAGGTAACAGCTAATAGAAAATTTCACAATAAATTCCAGATATATTTAAGAATTATCTTAAAGCTGACCCCAAAAAATCCATGTACTGAACATCATACACTTTTAAAAACAAAGGTTTATCAACAGCCAGTTAAATCTAGCATTGCATGTTTTACTGTCTAGTATACGAAAGAAACTGATTTGTCATTCCAGCATCATCTCCTAAGCAACTCCGTCATTATTCATTATTAACTAGTATCTTCTTTTAGAATCGTTCATACCTCCCTTTGTTTGTTTTCAGCCAAATAACTGATCCAAGTTTTACTGACACATTTATAAATGTTCTTTTCTTAAGAAATTTGTTTCTACAACCTTAAATCTTGAGGACTTCAGCAACTTTTGAGACCCAAAATATATGCACACAACACCACAAGCCCATGCATTTTCAAGACACCACACATTTTATCAAAGTGAATTACAACAATTTTTTTTTATTACCTTAGTTTATCTGGGTAATTTGCAACAAAACAAGAATATTTAAATCATAAAGTAGCACATTATGGAATCTTTAAGGCAAAACAAAATTCTTGCTAGTGGCCACCCTGCTCTCAGGACCTCTAGTCACACAATGCCAGAGATTCCGTTTCCAAACTGTGGCCATAGTTTTCTGCATACTGGAATCCTAGGTTTTGGAAAAATTTAGTGCTGGACAGTTTGAAACCAAACAAAGAGTATCATCATCAGTTTCTCCTTTGCCTTCGGAATCTAACATAGCACTCCCTCGATAACTCGCAAACCCGCTTGTATGGTGGTCAGGCATGAACCCCATTTTTTTAACACCAGAAAATACAAAAAAAATTATCCTTATTGGCTGAACTTTAAGAAACTCACTATCAAAATTGGTAAATGAAACTCCGATATATCTCTCATTTTATCATTGAAAACGGAAGAGAGGACCTGGAAATTTTAATCAACATTATGAAATTAACAACTTTTAATAAGAAGTCATATAATCTGTTACATTTTTTTTTCAAAATGACATTCTTAGTACATTGTAAATAATAATATTCAAGAAAATTTCAACAAATGAAAGTGTCACACCTGTCAGCACTTGAATTAAAATACATTAAAAAATTTTTTATCAAGTGAAATTTGCGTTTTAGTTCAATCTTTCAGTTCCTTTGAAGTGTAATCATCATAAATGCAATGTGCCCTCTTGTATTTAAGTGTAAAATGTGTCAATCTACTGCAACAGCTATGTCCGCAGGTGTTTTTTTTGAAAACCGAACTAACTGCAGGCCCTGACTTGCTGAAGTCTTGGTTGAATTGTTGCAATGAATTAAAAGCTGACATCCTTTGTATTATCACATTAATTGCATCTTTTGTGTCAAATAAAGGAAGTGAAATAAAAGATAAGTTAAATGACATGCAAATCCTACATGCTTAAGATCTAGGGTACCATGTCAGATGAACTCATTCCAACTGAACACTGTTATAAATGCAATTGTGCATGTAATATAATTAAACTACCTTAAAAATTAACCTACTCAATCATAAATATGACCAAAGATAGCAAGGCAGAAAAGAGAAATGAATACTTCGAAAAATAAAGAGTTTTATTTCATAAACATGGACCATTGTGGAAAAATGAGCTTCTAAGTATTTCTGAATTGGCTCTAAAAAGATATCGTCAGGGATGATAAGAAGTTTCACTATTACTTTCAGTGAAATTACGTTATCAATATTTCACTAATTGAACAATATAAAAATTAAGTTCCGACGTAGATGATTGTCTCGCAAAATAAATGTTGCCAGTTTTTAAAAAAAAGGAATATTGTTTCAGTGGGGTAGTAACAGTTAGTCTGGATTCCTGCTTCAAAGACTCCTTGCTTCGTACTCCACTACTGCATACCACTCAAGGAACCAGACTAATCAACATAACAAGAAGCGGTGACGTAATACACAAATGTTTTCGTGTACACCCCCACCCCCCATTTTCTTGACGTCTAGCGGGTATGGCATAACTTTTTTTGTTTTGGAGATCCTGAGATAACTCATGCCCTCACTCATAGTGCAGTCTGTACTTTTCACCCCGTTGTGTGCACGTTACTGAAGGAAAGGTCTATGTGTGAAGCTGAAAGAAAAACAAAATGGATGATATATGAAATCATCTTACCTTGATTTGTCTTAAACACAACAATTCCAGATGTGCTCTTCTTAAATTGAGCACTGTCGTCTCTATCTACTTTTATACAGATGTATTTTTCACCCTTGTAACTTACACCGGTAGTTTCACCAGATTTGACAACATTTTCTGCACTTGATATAAAAGTGGCATCAATCTGAAAAGAGAATGATATGCAATAAACATAAATTTGGATCACTAAACATAACAATAGGCATGTAATAGATCATCATGTGGGAAAACTCTTCTGCTAAGAAAATTCTTTTAAGTTTTATCAGGTGAAAAAAAAAAAGGAAATTGGGGCATGCTACTTTCATTTTGCAATGTCTTGTGAAAATACATCACAGTGACTTCTCAATGACTTTCACTGAGACAAGGAAAAGTTATTCCTCTTTAATAAATTGGCCGAAAGGGGGGGAGGATTTGCATATGAGAACTGTATTAATTAATATATACAGCTGTTTATTTTCATTGCTGGCACAGATACAATAACAAACACATTACACAGTATGCATTAGAATCACATGTGACTGGAGAAACATTACCACTAATATTGAAAAACTGTGCACGTCACCAAGCATAGGGCAGATAATCTATTAAAGTGGCACAGCCAAAAGTCAGTAAGCGCTTGATTATAGTGGCTGATGTTGAAGTTGTATATTCAAATTATTAGATTAAGCTTTGCCAACTGCTGAATATTACTGCTGAGATACTAATGGAATTTTATCTACCCAATGTCACCAAAAACAGGGAAGTAGAAGAAAAAAGGCGATGGGAGAATGGCTATCATTTAATATTTACCAACGCATAATTAGACATCTCTTTCTTTCTTCCTGTTACGCTATTAGAGCTTTATTATTCAAAATTTTCAAAAGATGTCTCTCCTATATGTATAAGGATTAATCTATTGTTTTCTGAGCTTAGTCTGTTTCTTATCCTTTCACAATCTGCTGAACAGACACCCATGGCCAACAAAATTATGAAACTGTTCTTTATTGATGTTATATACAACTTCCCACAGCTCATAGGTAATCTCTCTGGATTTATCTGCTTAAAAAAAACCCCGACTTTTCACTAACAAGAGCTCTGCTAAAATGTTACTTTCCTGAATCAGTGTTTTGCTAGCAGATTTATTATCTGTTCCATAATGCTGTATTAGGGTTTTAAGTCCATCAATGCGTTAGTCTGCTTGTTCTGAGGTATTTTGATAAAATAAACATTCTTACTTTTTAATTACCTTTTAGATTTTTATTTTATATTCATTCAATTATATTAGCCTTAGGATTGCTATGAAGTTTGTAGCAGAAGATCCCACCAAACAGGATAGTTTGCGAAAAGAAATGAATATTGCACTTTACAAATTTTCAGGTTAAAAATTATTTATTGGTATTTCCAGCAACACTTTGCGAGCTTCAATAATCTCATATTCATAAAAAAACTTTTGAAATTCATTGTTATTATTGCCATCAACAGCCTATATCTGCTGAACTAAATTGTCATCAGAAAATTAACCATGCTGGGAGTCATCCATTTGGGTGTTCTATGTAGCCCATTATTTTAAAAATACATTTATAAGATTTTTTGATGAATACTAGGCCCAAAATCAACAAAATGCTTGTTCAAGGGTCCAATGTGCCTATCAAATTTAGCTAAAACAACAATTCATGTCAAGTCGATTTTTAAACAGCTGCCTACCCCCAAGATGATAGATGTCAAGACAGGTGCCATGAGACCTCTACTGATGGCTCGATTTATGCTGCAACAAATAAATTTCAGATGTCGCATGATCAAATTTATGAAATGAAAAATAATCATCTAATGTTATGTGAAACTTTTTGGTAATGTACTTTGAGTACTCAAAATGGGCCTTCTATCTTGAAATGAGGATTTATGTGACGCTGAATCTCTAAAATAATTTATGCAAAAATGTCTAATTGCTGACAGGACTCATCAAGCAGCCACAAGTCACCAGGAAGTTTCAGAAAAACATTTAGAACCATTGCAGCACAACATGGAAACAAGTCTAAAAAGGACTAATCTGGAATATACTGAAAATTTCTTTTACAAGACATTTAATAGTATGAAGCGGGCTAGATCTTTTAGCATGGTTGACTGTAAGGACAATAATAACTGCTACGTATCATTGACTGCAGTGGGAAAATACTTCATTTCATTCCTTACTTAGTTTGGTTCAGTTCTTTTTTCCAAAAAGTTATGTCCCATTTAACTACCAACTTGATAAGAATATTGTTATCATCATTATTTCCATTAACCCAGCAAACTTAAATATCTTTTCTGGCACAACCATATGAACTCAAATATATAATAGCAGACTAACTTTGTGAAATCCTGCATTCATTTCCTGTTGGCCACTTCTTTCAATAATATGTTTCCTTACGCTCATTAGTGGGTCATGTCTGCTTCTCGTGTCAAACTAGGTTTATCACAAAATATTTCTCAGCATTTCCCTTTACCCTCATTTGTACATCAGAAACCCGAAATTTTTAAATCTGACCCCTAGTTCTGACACCAAGGTTTGTTGTTGTACTAAATCTGATCCCAACTTTTAACACCAAAGTAACGGTGGATCCTCAATCTTGCACCCATATGGAAAACACTGCATGGAAAAAAACTGCATTTAGTGTTTACTGGTTGCCAAGCTTCTCAGATTACTACATTATATTAAATAATAAGTCCTAGCTAATGCTTTTCCCATCTTTATCTTATATATATATATATATATATATATATATATATATATATATATGCACACACACACACACACACACACAAGAGGTACATGATCTCAAAATAATCTAAAACTGAGTTAATGTGGGCTACAATTAAAAATTTTAGTGGGAACCAAGCATTATTACTGTTTCTGTATAAGTATCCTGCCATTCCATCAGTACTAGACCGAATGTGGATTGCATCTGCCTTTGGTCTTTTATTTGACTTCATCATCAACTACAAACACAAAGAACAAGTTTTCAAACAAAAATGTGACCAAAAAAGTTTTTCATTATTTACAGTGCAAATGACGTAACTTGAATTTTGATACTACTTTGGCCTCTAAATATTGGCGACGATTGCTTAGTTTTTGAAATTCCTTAAATAGTCGAATTTCTGGCACGCATACCCCGGAAGTGAAGTGTTGAGAACATGGCAGTTCGCCCCCACCCCCTTTATTCTTTTTCTCCAAATTTGAACATTCTCAGAATTCAGCCTTCGATATCGGTGTAGCTATACAGCCTCTGCCTTCTTTCCTTACGGACCAATAACAAATAATGTACCCAGCCTTTAAGACTCGAGGTATAATTCCCTACATACCTAAACGCTAATACTAGTTGTGAAGAGGCGGGGTTACTGCTGTCAGCGACATGCATGTTTGAGATACACGTGTTAAACTTACATTCACAGAGGCCGATTTCGCCCATACACCTCCTCCATTTATACCACAAATAGCAGCCTCGTTGCATCCTTGGGCCTTCAGGTTATCTATATAGCTATCCCAAGACATTTTCAATAACTTTCTAAGAGTTCTTCTCACCCGACCGAATGCACTTCCTACGCTTCCGGGTAATGGATGGATAAATATTCGTGCGCCTAAAACTCTGAGTCAACGAATTCAAGAAAAGTTGTACAGGCAGTCTAATACAATTTTGATCGCATGTTTTTATTTTACATATTTCAAATATCTATTATTTCTCCTTTGAAAAATTATTAAACAATAGATGAAACAGAAATAAAGACCGAAATAAAGAACTATATTTTGGACGTTTACCATATGAATAATCAAATAATCAGACTGGTTAGACATTCAATTCAATTCAATTCGCTGTGAGTTCTCTCTCTCTCTCTCTCTCTCTCTCTCTCTCATAATGTCAGTTTGTTGTTGTTGTTTTTGTGGGGTGTCTTGATTTTGTTTGTTTAGTTGTTGTTTTTTTGTTTTTTTTTAAATCCATGATATATGTCTTCACAAGAATTAATGACTGATCTGATAATTTCTAATTTAATTTCAGGGTAGAAACTTACCTTACATTTATGAAATCGATATTCCGTTTGAAGATCTGCGACAAACGCTATTTTACTGGTTCTTTTGTAATGTTTGGTGAGGTGCTGTACGGCGCAGCAACACAGACAGACTGCTTCAGTGCCGGGGTAGCTGAAGTAACGCTCCTTGCACAAAGACGCTTCACGCTATTCAGTTCAACTGATTTGGTGGTAGTTATGAAAATGATGAAGAAAAACTTGATGTAGGAGTTAAATTTCTAAATTTGATTGAACTGAGAGAAAATAGTTAGTTATGCTATCCAAATTTTAGGATGAAGATTTATTTTTAAAAGTTGCCGGTAAAGTAACGCAATAACTTTAATAAATTTAATCAAGAAAATGAGGAGGAGGATGGTTATGTGGAGATAGTGTTGAAGTAGGGAATTAATGGGCGTTTGAGACAATCTAACCAGTTCTCATTTACAGGCTCGTGACCCCCTCTAGTTAAAATTCCTTATTTGTGTGCGGAGCCGTCGGTTGTTGTCAATTTTGACCAGCTTCGTTCGAACTCCTCCGTGGTAATCGTTTTAGCTTCTTCTTCCAATGATGTGCTGGGTTCCTTCGGTACTTACTTGCATATGCTGTGAATTATGTACATGTGGTCGAAGGTCGGTCCAAGTGCAGCTAAACACAGGTTTTAAAAACATCCCTGGTCTGGAGATAAGCGATCCCAATGCCAACCCCTGCTCTGAAAGCATCGATGGAATTGGCGTTGACTAGTTATACAAAATCTTTACACATTGCTTCAAAGAAGTAGGATAACATTCAGTATGGGATACAGCATTTTCTGATAGACCGTACTTTCCTAACTTCAGTAGCAGACCGTCATTTGGCAAACAGTCAGCGCATTAGTATTGCACCTATGTATTAGTTTTCATCAGGAGTCTTAAGTAAGATAATATGTTACAGTTTAATATGGTTTGACCTTATTTGCGTGGTCTGTCGCTCCAAGTACAACAAAACAAATTAAAATAATTCACTGATTAATTCAAATTTGTATACTATCGTGATCTTATATATTACCTCTTAGTGAGACACCCCAAATATGTATATGATCACTAGGTCACTTACCTTACTACTGCATACAAATAAAAGTACCATTGTGCTCCGAGAAAACTTTCTCAACCATTGGAGTTTAAGGGATGTGATCTAGCACTCACAAATACCTTACTACTGAAACAATGACATAATATTCAAACATAATTCATACCTTAAATAGAGATTATAGCATGCTATAATTGTGGCTATGGTACTGTAAAATCACCATTCGAGCTGGAGAATACTTTATACCAACGATGGAGAGACTGCTCATTTATAAAACAGCTTGATTGAGAGAGACGAAAAGCTTATTATTTCTTACATCGTTGCAGAGTTTGATGCTCTCACGTGTGTGTGTGTGTGTGTGTGTGTGTGTGTGTGTGTGTGTGTGAAATTTCATAAAAGAGATATACGTAATTGGATATCTCTTCGACAAAATTCAGTAAATGCTTTTAATATATCTCCTTTCAAAACAGAGCATACAAAAAAAGATAATGAATTTAACATACCTATAAATGTATATGAAATACTGGAATGATGAAATGGCAGTATGGAGAACAGTTACATCAAAACCAGTTATAGTGTCATGTATATCTATATTTTCTGCAACCTTGGGTAACATTTGCAAGGTAAATGCAACAATTCACGTGAATGTTATGTTCCATCAGAAAATCGGATCCTAGAAACAAGAGAGCTCCACGAATTATTTGTGGATATATTTAAAAGTTTGACGAGGAGCCAACATGTCTTGAAGTGTCTGCATTTTAGGAATGCCACGCACGGTCTCTTTGGAATTGTATGCCTGTTGCAAAGGAGGTCTGCTTCTTTTCGTTGCTTGGCTCTGTTCTATCATCGAATGTTCCCTCATGTTCTTTCAAATTCTGCGGTCTCATTCTTCTCGGCATACGCCAGACCGACGACGATAGCACGGGCTAAGCATATTCGATTTTGTGAGTTGTCAGTTGGGACGATCGTGCGTTTGGTACTGCGAATATAGTGCACTTTCCTGCGTCCTCTAATTCTAGCAGATGAAACCTGGGTCATGTGGTTTGTCCGTCACTGTTGTTAAACTCGTTATTGAATTGTTGAACATATTGAATTTTGTTGATGAATTTTGGATGGTGTTATTTCTGCTGGTGTACTAAATTTGATCCACACAGTAGACTTCAAAATGTCCTGATGGACGCAGAGTCTCGAAAGATCGTCCTCTTTATCTTGACAATGGCATTTCTTTGTTTCTGACAAGGAATCCCACAAATCTATAATGAAGCCTGCTGATTTTTCAGGTGGCACCTCTGGCTTGGATTTTCATCAAAAGTATTAGCCGTGGTTCTACATTTTCTGAAAGTCAGTTTCTGCGTCTCTCGAATGTGAAAATAATTTTCGTAAGCTACCGAACTTTCATTTTTGGTGGATCTGGAATCTCTTGATCTTGTTGCAGAAGAGGTAGAGGGTGGTAGTTCAAGCTCACTCAAGTCATCTACAAAATTATTGGCATGTATATGGCTTGACAATTCCGTTAGCATATGAGGCTAAATTACAATTCTTCGTCATCGCCACTTTATTTCTTCTGCTGGTTTCTTGCCGGAATAGTGGGATCGTTTCATCTTGATTCGAAAATATCATTTGACTAAGTTTTACACACACTTTCTCTCTCTCTCTCTCTCTCTCTCTCTCTCTCTCTCTCTCTCTCTCTCTCTCTCAATCAATCAACCAACAACACATTGGTTTTCAATACCAAAGTCCTAGCAATGAACAACAGAGAGAGAGAGAGAGAGAGAGAGAGAGAGAGAGAGAGAGAGAGAGAGAGAGAGAGAGATGATGATGATGATGATGATAATGATGAGAGATGATGATGATGATAATGATGAGAGATGATGATGATGATGAAATAGTCACAACAAATCGTTCTTCCGGTCTGAAATTTACAGAAAGCCATTCAAAATTATACTTCAGACAAGACTACGGACTACTTTCGAGATAAACGTTAAGATACGTACAATACCTATCAAGAGAAAGAACACTCGGTTCTAGAATGCCAACAACGTAAAATCAAAGGAAAGACTTGAGAAAAGAGAGACAAAGGTAAGATACATGTTATCATTCTCATGCGAAAGGGACACTGGTCTTCAGAGTGTCATAAGAAAAAGAGAACGCGCAGGTGCAACGTAAGGGCGATAGTTCTTCAAAAACAGATGAACCCATTCCTGTTAAGAAATGCAATACGTTAAGACAATTAGACGACAATGAAAAGGATGATCCCATGCCAATGACGAAACTGAGAAAAAGATACAGTGAAGGACAGAAAGAAAATGGACTTGCTTGAGTTGTCTTGAGAACAGGTGACAGTTTAGGAGAATTAACTTGTATATAGCCAACGGATAAAAATGTTCCACCAATCCAAATTCAGCAGGAGCTAACTGAATTGTCAAGCCATGTATATGACAATATATATATTGAATGTGACATCACGCGTCCACCCTCTTCTGATCGGAGAAGAAACCCCACGCTCTAACTGAATTTGGATTGGTGGAACATTTCTATCCGTTGGCTATATACAAGTTAATTCTCCTAAATTCACCTGTTCTCAAAACAACTCAAGCACGATGTGGACTAGTGTAGAGTCATCACCCATCGTTTCGGGTATGTTGCTTAATACGGGCTGCCCGATAGATGCGAAGGTATCGTGGACTATTATCAGGATCACAGACATAGCGATATGGAAGAGAAGAATTTAGGTGGAGAGGCAACTATACCTGAAACAGGAGTAGTATAGTGGGTTACCGTAGCGACAATGGGAATTAGCATTACAGACCCCCCCTGGGCCAGTATAGCGACAAGAAAGTAGGTCAACACCCTGGGCCAGTATAGCGACAAGAAGTAGGTCAACACCCTGGGCCTGTATAGCGACAAGAAGTAGGTCAACACCCTGGGTCTGTATAGCGACAATGGCAATTTTGTAGAGCGGTGACTAGGAGACTGTGGGTTTGTAGAGCGATAAGCGACAGGTGGCATGACGTCACACTGGTAACAATGTAGCAAAAAGAGAAGTACTGTGACGTCAGGCAACCTGAGAGAGGGCTATAGACAAACACGAATCAAGAGCGTTCGTGTTTCTTTTTTTAGTAGAGGAAGGGTTTTATATATATTCGTTTAGGGGGAGACCAAATGAAAATTAAGATCTTTTCGAGGCATTGGAAGTGGCCCTGAAAAGGGCCTTTGTCTTCTTCTTCTATTGTCTCCACTTCTTCCACCATGTTCTCACTTTGTCAAAAATTCCTTTCTTCTTTTTCTTTTCTTCTTCGGGCATCCAGTCAGGATGTCCGAGAGCTCTGAATTTGTCTTGCACTTTCATCCAATTGTTGTTCAATTTCTCAAACTCTTCTTTCTTTTTTTGGTTTTTTTTGTCCTTTCTTTCTTTCTTCCACGTTTCCTTGATCTTCTTTACTTCTTCTTCCAGTACTTTTCTCATTAGGTCTTCGCCTTTCTTGATATTATCTAAGCCTTTTTTGACAAAAGGCCACTCCATTAAATGGAAGATGTCTTCCAAAAAACATTTCACTTGGATCACAGTATCCAGAACCCGCTTTAAGGTTCCCACTCTGAAGTATTTAGGATTGATGATTCCTCTCAACTTATCCGCTTCTTCTATTGTTATCATTTGCAAATGATAACTTGCTGTTTTCAAATTGTTCACCAAGTCTAGGCTACCTGGGAACTTCCATTCTTTGTCAAGTCTGTCCAGCACGTAGGCTCCATCCATGATCCACCACCAACTATCTGTTAACTTGTTAAATAATTCTATGCCGCCAGTCATTTTTTATTCTGTGTAGAATGGCGCGAATGACGAACGCTATGCTTTTATATACTTCAAGCACGGACGTGAAGGAAAACATACCTTGCACTCACTTCACATATGATATACTATCCTCACCAACGAACGAGCAAGCATAAAACACACACTATACTATCCTCACCAACGAACGAGCAAGCATAAAACACACAAACATACCATCCACACAATTGGGATGAGAAAAAAACATATTATATACTATCCTCACCAACGAACGAGCAAGCATAAAACACACACTATACTATCCTCACCAACGAACGAGCAAGCATAAAACACACACTATACTATCCTCACCAACGAACGAGCAAGCATAAAACACACAAACATACCATCCACACAATCGAGATGAGAAAAAAAACATATTATATACTATCCTCACCAACGAACGAGCAAGCATAAAACACACACTATACTATCCTCACCAACGAACGAGCAAGCATAAAACACACACTATACCATCCTCACCAACGAACGAGCAAGCATAAAACACACAAACATACCATCCACACAATCGGGATGAGAAAAAAACATATTATATACTATCCACACCAACGAACGAGCAAGCATAAAACACACACTATACTATCCTCACCAACGAACGAGCAAGCATAAAACACACACTATACTATCACACCAACGAAGGAAGAGAAGAAAAACACACCCCATATACTATTCACACCAACGAACGCGCATGCAAACACACACACACACACACACACACACACACACACACACACACACACACATCAGTAAAGAGTGAGTGTTTATAGTCACACTACACTACATTCACACGAATTGGCAAATTGAATAAGTTCTCTTTTTCTAGAGATCTGGTTAGCCCTGAGAAGGGCTGTTTTTTTAAACTTCAGATGCACCTGGCTAATGGTGACATCTCCCAGGGCGGGCACCACACACGCATCGCCGGCTCCAATCCTGCTCCCAACTGATGCGTGTGGTTGGGAGCGCAGAGGGAGGTTGATTTGCTTCACTATCCCACTCCTCAGTTTGAGGGATAGTGAATACTTGTTCCCTTCTTCTTCTATTTATCACCCTGGGATGCGGACGTCGAGGCTCCCACTCTTGTCTCTGCCTTTCCAATTCCTCCTCCCACTTTTCAATTTGAGGGACAGCAGCTCTCGGTCGTTGTGGTACTGGTAGTGACTGCGGTGTTGGTAGTGGTTGTGTAGGCGTCCTCACCTCAGGTTTGACCTCACACTGAGGTCTCAGCATGAGGTGAGGTAGTATCCCTCTCTTCATTTCCTTCTCCTCCTCTTTCTTTCTCTTCTTCTCTTCTTCTTCTATCCTTGCTTCCTCCGCTACAGCCTCCATAGCCAGTTCGTCTAGCAGACGTCTGGCATACTCCAGGTGCATCTGAAGTTCCAGTAATTTTGCAATTCTGTTACTCATTTTCAATGTTGCCGAGTCAACGATGGATAGCCAGACTGACGATCGCACCAATTTATATACTTGAAGCACGGACGTGAAAGTAAACATTCCCTAGCACTCAAATTTACCATCACACGCGGACTTAAAAGAAGCACTCACGTTTACTTTTTTAATTTTTACTTACAAACACAGACAGACACAATTGGACAAGACAGAGAAACGAAGTGCTTATAGGCACACTTCTATTTTTTTGTAAACATACAAACACACGAATATTTTGTTTTACTGACAAAAGAAACGAAGTGCTTATAGACACATTTCTATTTTCTAATGACAAATTTTGGCAAATTGAATGAGTATGTCTTTTCGAGAGTATTGGGTAGCCCTGAAAAGGGCTGTTTTTTTTGTGTTCACGGAAGCAATGGCAATCTTTTTTACTGTCTAAGATTGCGTCCCCGTCTGGCAGTAGGCTTTCCTATTGGATACGGTCTGCTTCTGCGAAAAGAGAAAGAGAATTCTTTGGTGTCTACTCGACAGTCCACAAAACCTTGTCTGGTTCTTGCTGCTGCTGCTGCTGCTGTTGTTGTTGTTCTTCTTCTCTCTGCTTCTTCTGAAGTCTGTATTTCTCAGTCCATTCTTCTTGTTCTTTTTTAATTTCCTCTCTAAACATCTCTTCTATCAGACCTTGGACTGTGGAGAGCATTCTAACATTCTCTATTTCTTCAGGCTTCGGTATCAGGTTTAGCCTGACACGATGCAAATTGACATAAGCTTCGTTCAGCTGGGCTAGTCTGGAAGGCATCTTCATAGGCTGACGAGTCAACAGTGAATGGTCAGACTGGAGACCCACCCGCTTTATATGGTTCAAACGCGGACGCGATAGAAAACATCCCTACTCGGTTTTAGTGTCGGAACGCTATGATAGCGAATGTCATGGTGAGGGATAGAAAGAAGTCAAAGAGCATATATTCACAGTGTTTCTTTTGAAAACAAACGACAGACACATTTTTTCAAAACACAACATTTTTTATTCAAGTAACAAGTAACAAGTCATAACTCACAAGTAACAAGTAACATCAAACCAATTATTTTTGGCAAGGTTGACAACGTTGTGAAATCATGTGAGATTTCCATTGATGGAAGTCATGAGGCCATTGATGTACACTACGTTTCCTAGCTAAAGACAAAAGATAACTATAATGGTCAAAAAACCATCGATCTATTTTCTCATCGTTTCTAGAAGAGTGACGATCAAAATAAGTCACTAAATGTTCTAAAGGATATCCAAGACTGCGTTGATGAAGAAAATATACACAATATTGTCCACACACCATGGAATCTGTGCCTTGTACTTTCACATTATTGTATCGTGTCGTCTGGGCATTTCTTCTCATAAAGTCAATGATATCGTCTTCCAAAGGGGGTAATCCATACGAATCAAAATATTCCACACAATTCTCTTGAGGGAAGTAGACGGCAATCCAGTGAGTGCCTGGAAGATGACTTTCGTCCGTGTTGATGACATAAGCTTGATGGTCTTGAGGTTTGCGATGAGGTAGTTCATCTTTAGCGCACACGACAGGATTCCAAGAAGCAGTATACGAACTATTGTTCAAAAGGTAATAAAGTTCCCAGGTATCCATGTTCTGTTGTGTTGTTTTGTTTTTTTTCACAGGTAATGATAAGTCATCAATTCAATTCTGACTTTTTGTTTGAAACGATCTGTCAAGTATCCGTTTCTTTGCCTTGTCTCCGCACTCTGGGCTAAGAGAGCTTCGATGCGATAGATCTCTAGAGTAGTCAATGGAGGACAGGAAAGATCACGCAAGCCTTTATACCCCTCATGCAACACTTCTTCTTCTGAGATGAGACTCCAAGCTTCGTCCAGATACTCGTCCAATTTTTCTTCTTGATTCATCATCATACATTTATCGTGTTGAATTTGACTGGGATGATCGTTTTGACATCCGTAACAATATTTCTTGGACAATTCCGTAATGGTATCCGCTAGGTGTTTAGCAAAACAGGACACTAAATGTTGTTCTTGTTCTGGCCATCTGGACTTGACTACCTCGTCCTCTTCGTCTTGCGGTTCTGCTTTCACGCTATCCTCCCATTCCATGTCCAAAGATTCTCCACTGTTTAAAGAGGGATAGGAGTATTCCATTGTTTCTAATAGTCTAGAATGAGTTCTCTCAAACTGTTGATTTCTATGGTATTATCGAATTCGGCATACAAGATGACGTTGACCGTCTCGGTGAGAGCTTCTGCAAACTGAAGTTCCACACGCAGTTGACCGATTTTATAG
>JAECUM010084879.1:0-25713 GCA_016617855.1 Megalonaias nervosa | reverse complement strand
AAAATTTTGCGGTATTCAAAATATGATTATAAGAAAAGGTTCTGTGGTTCCACGACCATGTGTTGGTTGTGGACGAGGAGTACAGAGTTCTGTAAATATCTGTACAGATTGTGGTGGAATAAAATACAGGACAATGTTGAGATATTATAAAACCAGGAATCCTAAATATCATTATGTGAAAGAAAGTCCACCCACCGCAGAAGAATTCTTGTTGACCTACATGAATATCATTCCAATATCGATGAGGACCGACAATGATACAGCACTTATTTAGCGAATCTGAGACCTCTATCATCGTTGCGGAATCGGTACATTCATTATATATTATTATGAAAATGTACCGATTCCGCAACGATGATAGAGGTCTCAGATTCGCTAAATAACCGTTCTATGAAAACCACCGCCGGAATAATTTTTCACGTCTCCACCTCGTGATGAGGATATCACACACATAAAGCGAGATAATTCTGTCAAGTAAAACACGAAGCAAAAAAATAAACAACTTTGTCTGAATTTGATAACTGATCGGTACATTTTTCGTAATAAATATGATGATATGTACCGATCAGTTATCAGATTCAGACAGAGTTTACAAAAGTGAACGCGGTGGTTTAGTATGTTTGATCATGATACTGAACACACATAAAAATCTATCAATGAATTATTTTTTTTACAATAGTCAGAAATGAATTATCCTGGTACAACGTCACGGATGACACTATTGGTTTCGTTGTCAACGTCACTATAGTCACTTTCACTATGATTAGAGTCACACTCTGACTTATCTTTTGCCAATAACTCTTCCTCAACTTCGTTCAATGACTCCGTCATCGACATAATATCTCTCAACTGTTTTATACGAGCGTGTACAGTTCTTTTCGTTTCGTATTCGTGAGATAATTCTGACCTAACCTTTTCGATTGAACGCGAAAGAGGAACAAATAATTTCCCTTGCGTATCTGTGATTGCTGCCAGCGATTGTAACATTGCCTGTTGGATTAACTTTATGAATCCATAATCGGAGGGCAACGTATATCTATTCTCGGACTTTCGAAATTGTAATGATTCAAAATCACTCATTATTTTTTCAGGATCAAGCTCATCATTTATTTTTATACCGCTGTGTTGTAATTGCTTAATAGCAGCAATAATAGCATTAATATTTTCATGATTCACTATATAATAAATATTTGTTTAAATAAAAATATATTTCTTAATAAAAAATAAAAATATATTTCTTAATAAAAATAAAAATATTTTAAAAAATCTGACTGAATTCGTAATTTTGATGGGTATATTACCCGTCAAATTTAGAAAATCTGATCAAAGTCACAATTTTGTTAGGTAACTTACCCATCAAATTTAGAGAATCTGATTGAATTCGCAATTTTGATGAGTATATTACCCGTCAAATTTAGAAAATCTGATTGAATTTCATAAAAAATAAAATTTTGTTATAATAAAAATATTTCTGAATCAGATAAATATAAAAATATATTTTTGAATTAAAATTTATAAAAAAATAAAAATATTTTAGAGAATCTATCTGAATTCGCAATTTTGATGGGTATATTACCCGTCAAATTTAGAGAATCTGATCAAAGTCACAATTTTGTTATGTAACTTACCCGTCAAATTTAGAAAATCTGATCAAGGTCACAATTGTGTTAGGTAACTTACCCATCAAATTTAGAAAATCTGACTGAATTTCATAAAAATAAAATTTTATTATAATAAAAATATTTCTGAATCAGAATAAAATTACAAATATATTTCTGAATCAGATAAATATAAAAATATATTTCTGAATCAGATAATATAAAAATATATTTCTGAGTCAGATAAATATAAAAATATATTTCTCAATCAGATGAAAATAAAAATATATTTCTCAATCAGATAAAAATAAAAATATATTTCTGAATCCGATAAAAAATAAAAATATATTTCTGAATCCGATAAAAAATAAAAATATATTTCTGAATCAGATAGAAATAAAAATATATTTCTGAATAAAAATAAACAACAGCTATGACGTTCGGTCTACCATTCCACTGGGGTCCCTTCTCCCGGTAAAGCCTTTACCAATAAGGTCCTAAGAGTCCTTGTTGGGGCCATTGGCCCACAGGCACTCTTCACGGTTAATGTCTGTCTTGTGACCCACAGGCACCTTATTGAGACTTTTTTGTCCGGCGAACATTCTTTCTGAATGTCCCTATGTGGGTACCCTTCAGTGAGGTCACAAGGTCACGAGCTCACATATCCTGCTGTTTATTTATGGGGCGCAAGCGCATAGACACACACCCATTGACAGAGTCAATGCGAATTCCTAATGTGCGAAACGAAATATTAGAAATTTACAGGGCTGCCTAGGCATATCGATTTCATGTACCACCCAAAAAAATCAAACCCGGGGGTAAGTGCAAAACTGCACCCACCACGTTGTTTGACGTTGGCGAGGGGGACATGAAATCTCCTGAGGCTTGCTTGCGCTCCAATTATTAAAGTAAATAGCATCCTAACGCCGCCCCCGACATTTGTCCGGTACGGGGAATCGAACCACGGGCCTCGAGTATGAGAGCCAGACGCTTTAGCACTGGACCATGAGCTCCAGTTACAAATATATGTTTCAAAAATAAATATATAGTTACCTAGCCCTGACTCTGTCACCTTGACTATACCAAGGATGATAAGTATATACTATCAGATTCTGAAGAAAAATATAAAATAAACCACGAAAATCCACAATCTTACATATTTCTGAATTTGGTTAAAATACTGTATTATCAACCCTTGATTTCATCAGGGCAGAACTATCTAGCAATGATATATGGATCGATATGTTCAGTTCTATCTGCATGCAGTCTAGACAAAAAAAAATCGATAATGACTACCGCACACACGGCTTAATGTAAAATCCACTATAGCGCGGTTATCAAGGAATTCAATATCATCTTGACAACGTCCAAGAATAAATTCCTTGACAACGTCAGTGGAATTGAGATTTTTGTGCTTGATCATATAAAATATGCAGATTATCAGAATTCAATGTTTGATGGATCAAATATATACTATTGGATATGTACGCAATACGAAAAGGGAGAAAACTGCTTGATTATTCTATCAGCGATGACAGATTTGTCTCCCTTCAACCTTCTATCATCGTTGCGGAATCACAACATTCATTTATATTTATTATGAATATGTGGTGATTCCGCAAACCCTGATAAATCACGGGTAGAATGATTATTTGATCAAATTACTGGTTGTAAAATTATTCTTCATCATGATCAAACACACTGAACCAATTACTGATACTCCTCACACAGTAACAAGCTGGACAACTGCTTAATTACTCTATCAGCGATGAATGAGTTATCTCGCTTCATTGTGCATACCGACATTTGATCTTCTGCTTAAATTTTTTCGAAAATGCTGACCTGGTTATATTATCTGCCACAAATTTTATTGAACGCTTGCAAATACCGAAATATTTGCCAGCCGCAGTAATTGATGGGAAAATTATTTCTTCACCAGTATCTGTATTAGTGGATACAACTGATCTTGGAGACTTATCATTATAACCAACTCTTCCGAATATACAATTTTGGCTTCGAGTAACAACCCGGAGGTTAGATAAATTATTATCTTTCCGATTTCGATCAATGTGATCGATCACAAATCCATCTTTGATGACCCCATGAAAACATTCAAATACAAATCTATGAGATAGATACATATTATTTCCAGCACGGAATGTGAGATACCCAGTATTAGTAACATTACCAACTGATTTCTTTAATCGGCAATTTCTGATTACACCATCACGAGACGCTTCATAATTTTTAAGTATGGGATGTTTCACAAATTCATTTTGCTCCATTTGTATACTAATACTATTTGTCTAAATGATTATTTTGAATATCTGGCCAGATAGTCTTCAGCGGTTTTTATGGGAGATATCAGGGCGTTATATTTTTTATTATAATATCGTTTCAACTATCTGTATCTTTTACCACCGCACTGCACACATAACCGTGTTTCTCTTCTGACCCCAACACCACATCATAAAAACGGTTTCGGTCCTAGACTACCTTTGCGAAAACTTTGCATGTGTTGACCACAGAATTCATTTGCGCATGATTTATTACAAGGAAGAGAAAATCCTATCATTAACCATTTGCATTTGTTATTTGCTTGTATCATTATATATATATATATATATATATATATATATAGTATATATAGTAGTATATATATATATATATATATATATATATATATATAGTATATATATATATATATATATATATATATATATATAATCAAAGTTTAATTAAACATATATTTGTCTTAATTATAGTATGGAGGAATTTGAGAGATTATCCGCAATTGAACCTTCCAGTGCAAGATTCGATCTTGACAAACTACCAAAATCTAAATTTAATTTTCCGATGCAAGATCTGGCTTTGGTAAATAGCGATATAACTGATCGTATCCGTGAAGATAAAAAAGAATTTCGCAACGACGGTGCGGCTCATACTTGGTCGACATTTAGAATCATGAATACCATTGATTTTAGAATGTATGACGAACGAGGTAGAAATATTATCAACTATCTCGACAATCAGCGATATATTATTCTGGTAAAATTTATTGTGCAGACAGATGATGACACTTGGATTATCCGTGATAAACGTGACCCTGTACGGCTTCATACTGGAAATAATACTGTTACATTAAATAAAAAATCCAAACCAGGAATATTGACTGTTATTGATAAATTGTATTATGAACGAGCATATCCTGTAACTGCAGTTGTTTATGCGATATATCCGTTAAATGATAAACTTAGCGTTAATAATCTCAAACCAATGAAATTTTCCTCATTGACTTCTTCAAGTGGACTAAACTGCCTAGCTGAGCGGGTTATAGAAAATTTCTCAAAAGCAATACGCAGAAACGGTTTAACGGATCTAAGACGTAAAAAAATAAATGCGTGGGCAGAAACAGTTAAAGATACCGGAGCATCTATCAGCGACGTTGCTAAACTAGTAAAGAAATTAAAATTTCCAATAGCAGTAAAAACACTAACCGGAGAGATTTTGTACAAACCGAAATATACAAAAAAATGGAACCCCTCTAACAATCATTGATCATAACGCACATGCATGGACTGTGGCAGTAACAATATTTCCACGGGATAGAACAGTTAAATTTTACAGTGATTATATATTCGACGCTATCGATGATATTAGTAAGAATGACCCTGTATCCGTGTGGTTATTTCAGAGTTCAGATTCGTATTACGATCAGTTTGTAAGGCCTAACGGAGAAATTTATCGTGAAGAATCTCTCCACGAGAAAATGAAACATCTTGCATTGAAATATAATTCTGATAATGTCGAAGTTGAACAATTACTGAATAATTGTTTTACAGTTCTATCAATTGCGGCTCACTTTGTTCAAGAGAAAAATTCATGGAAACCGACACGATTAGAATTTCTTGAAGACATCCAGCACAGATGTGTCGAATACAGACACGGCGGTTTATGGAATACTAATACGATTATAGCGATATTATATTGGTTGATATGGTAGCGTGTTATCCTGGGAGTTTTCTTGAATATGGAGACTGTTCTGAATATTTCAAAAGATTCGGACATCCAACACATGAAATGACAAGAGTTGCAATACATGGGCCATAACCTGATTTTGATTTAACTGGATTTGCTTGTGTAAAATCATTTACGTTCTGTAATAATCTTCATCCTATTGTCTATGTGTGTTTTGGGAGACATTTCTCAGAAAAATATTGGGCTCCAATAGTACTATTATGATATATGCTTGATACTGGAATTTTAGTGTCGTTGAAAGTAAACGAAGCCATTATATCGTATCATCCGCAGAAACAAGTTACCACAACAAAAGAAATATTCACCGACAGACCCAGATGAAGATTGGGATAAAATTGATTATGAAAATAAAGTTGCAAAAGATCTCGGCATAAAAATAATTGGTAAATTTACTCAAGGAGGATCATATGATCATAAACGAATGTGTACAAGATTAATTACGGATGATGCTAACTCGATTTTATAATTGCTGATACAACGGAAAAAAACATTTATGAGTCCGAGTAATGCTTATTTATCAGACGGGTATAAATTAGGTACAATCGTGAGCTATATTGATGGTGAGTCACCGCAGTTTACTCATTTAAGATCTTCTATGCTCGCTTACGTTTCCATAAATTTATTATCGATGGTAAACAGATTTCCTCGTTACGCGGTTAGAGTTGCCACGGATTCATTTTATATAAAAAAAAAATACTTAGATTTGCTAAAACCGCTACTCGGTAATGGTGAATGGGGATCATGGAGAATAAAACAAGAAAATATCCTTGACTATTCCGAATCTGCAGACGTTGAAACCAGGAAAATATATTACGGTAATGACAATTAAATATTGAAATAATCAGCACCGTCTGTGTTTGATCCTGTGGCCAGACATAAAACCGTTTATCTCAATGGACCTGGAGGTTCTGGACAAACAACACGTGCCATTGAATTATTTCGCCGTAACGATGTTACGGGTTTGAAGAACTCCGTTGATATGATTGTTCTGACACCTACACATAGACTAGCCAGAGAAATAAATGAACGAGGAGTAAAATCTCAAACTTATTATGGTTTCTTCAGATGGTGCGGGAATACGTGGACACCTGAGCGAATGGGTGAGAAATATATTCCCCGGATTATCATCTGGGGTGATATTTGTACAGTATCGTTAGAAACATTAAAAATATTTCTTGATTGGTTACTGACAAAAAATACTGCTGTGATAATGTGCGCCGATCATGGTCAACCACTATCTTTTGTTGGGCAGTCTCCGCACGAATGGTTAAAAATGTTTGTAGATTATTATGAGGAGATAACGGATGATCATAGAGTTATTGATGAACCCCTGAAAGAATTTAAAAGCTTAATCAGACTACAGCCAGATAGAATACAATGTGCGATAATGCGTGAAATAATTCCGGAAACTCCTGAGAACGATGTTTGGAATTTATGGAGACCAAATGATTTAATAGTTGCGAGTTGAAAAATAGTTCATGATGAATTGCAAGAAAAATTATTTCTGTTACATAAAGAAAAATTTTCAAATCTACCCGTACCATTGTGTTATCGCCCAGCGGATACTCGACGACAGAATATTGAAGTTGAAATTCCAGGAACAAATGAAAAACAAAATCTTGTGTTAAATGATATTGTTTTGGTTGATGTTGATGTTGTTGAGAGCGCGTTGATCATGGATAAAACTCCATGGAAATTAGGATATGCTATAACGATTCATTTGTCACAAGGACTAACAATTAATGATACAAATATCTGGATTGTTGATGTGAGAATCGTGTGGTCAAATTTAGTTTATCTCGCAGTATCTCGAGTCAGAAGAATATCTCAACTGTACAGGGTTATTATGAATTTTACAGAAAATAATAATCAAACTGCTAGCAATGGCGTAATAAGAACAAAACTACTTGGTTATAAGCAATGTGACAAAAAAAATAATCGCTACTTTGATATCGACGTTGAATTAATTATAACACTAAAACAACGACAGAATAATCATTGTGCAAGTTGTAACTGTAATATGCTATGGGAGTATTCGAGTAGTAATCCAAGACAGTTCACCTTAGACAGAATTAATAGTAGTCTTGGTCACACACGCGAAAATGTGATGCTGACCTGTCTTGAATGTAATCGACGTCGGGGTGCCAGTTTACAAAAGTGAACGCGGTGGTAATTGTGTGTCTTCAGGAATTACTTGTAACTGTTCACGCACAAATCCACGTTGAGGAGCATTTGAATCCAGTCTGTAGATTGCAGGTCTACCCGTAGATCTAACCACACAAGAAATTTTATGTGTAATCACACTCCAGATAGGATCAGTTGCTCTTTTTGTACCTCCTTCAAGTTCACCAGGTTCACATAAATATCTGACAGTCACATTACCTAACACTGGCTGTTTTGAAAACTCACGTCGTTGTCCGTAGCCATCGCTACGCGGTATATGTTTCTTTGTAATTGCATTAATAGGTTTCATAGAAGTTGCACGAGTAATTTCATTATTTAACGCAGCTATCACACTTGGTAATCTTGCAACCCATTCACGAGATCTCATGTGGCTCTGAATTATTTCCTTTGCATACTGGTATCCAAATAACCGCTCAGCGAGTGTTCGATTAAATCGTTCAACTATTGCCTGATCACGACGAATTGCGATGTGTCCTTGTCTGATTTTGACATTATGCTTTTTCATCAGCGATGATACCGAACCAAGAAATTCTTTGCCAGGATCAACTTGTAGCAACTGTGGCCATTGCAAGGGTCCTTGTTGATAAATTCGTTCAAACGCAGATGCAACTTCAGATATTGTTTTTGTTGATAATGGTTCCGCTTCTTTATATCTACTTGCAACATCAACCACAGTTAACGCGTATTTGTATGTGCATGATTCACCTCCACGTGTTTTAATAGTATCGTGCGGTAAAAACAAAATATCTGCTTGATGAACTTCATTGGGAACGCTGACATCAAAATACGCGTACTGAATTTTTTTAGGTGGACGTAGATAGAGTTGTCATGTTACCTGTCGTGCTAACCACGCTGCAGCAACAGCACGTGAGACTTTTGCTGCTTCAGCAAGTTTACTAATCGCTGCCCTGCCCTTCCAATATCGTCTTGGGCTAAATTAAACAGATTCCATTATAATAGTTATATAATTAATTACCCAGCCCCTAGCATTAGTTTACCTTTCATAGCAGATTTCACTAGAAAAGTAGCAAGTTTTTCTCTGAGAGATTTATCAGGTATAAAATCTAACAATTTAACGCATGAATCAATTTCACATCTGCAAGATGCCGTTGTTGTAAATCCTTGCTTTTATACGCAACATCATGAACGTGACACGCTTGATCAGTCTTATTTATTGGATACTCTCCTGGTCTTGGTTGATCTCGTTCGTCAAGTTGGATATCTAGTCGAGTTCCAGGACAACAATAATTGTATCCAGGTAAATGTTTTTCTCCGGGATACTTTGCCCACGGAGTCCCTTTTAATTTTCCCAACGAAGCAGCGATATCACCTCCTGCCTTTGTGCTAGACGAAATAAATTTGTATTTTTTTTTTTGTGCCACACTTTTCACACTTACCTGTCAGCGTTTTTTATTTTTTGTTATTATTGTCGTTAATCCAGCGGTGGAGGTGGGTGCCATGCATCGAACACAATAAAGATTCATGTTACTTATTATTAAGGATATAATTGACGTTTCGGCGACACGAAAACAAGAGCCAGTCAAGCATCACCCAGCGCTACCGAATTCTATTAGAATGATAATAATTGGGCCATGTGGAAGTGGTAAGACGCAATTATTGCTTAATCTGATAATGAGATGGCTCAAATGGGATAAACTATATTTAGTAGCACCATCTGTAGATGATCAAAGATGCTATGAAGTACTTTAAGATTTTAATGAAAATGTAAAGTCATTGTATGAAAACAGTGACAGTGACGGAGTCAGTGTTATTGATTTTATCACTGATATTGATGAAGTGCCATCTGTAGATGACCTGGATGGACGTATTAATAATTTCGTAGTGTACGACGATGTCATGCTGGACAAACAATCAAATCCAGCTCGGATATTTTCTCGAGGTAGACATAAAAATACAGACGTGATTTATGTTACCCAGCGTTATACACAAATTCCAAAAGTGATCAGAGATAACTGTAATATTTTGGTTGTGTTTAACGGAGTTGATAATCATACGCTGCAAAATATTTATTATACTTGGTGTTCAGGGGACATGGATATGATTAAGTTCAAAAGCTTTTTTCCAAAGCACAAGCTACCCGGTTTGGATTTATAACAATAAATTTACATGATCCGATGTCGAGATATCTTAACGGACTTGGTAAAATATTTGGATAAAAACCACAGCAGCAGAGAGGGTGGACTGACAAAACTTACGCGCACGAGCACATAAACGAACACGCATAGCATTTACAAACACAGGTGTCATGAACGAGGAACAGCGTAAATAACCCACGTAGAGAGAATGTCAATTCGGTTAGAGGTTCTGGTTTAGAGTTATTGACCCTATACTTTTGCCTCATTTAGTATGATTTTCATGTTTAAATATATTGGTTCGAAAACTATTTTGTAGGGTTCACCCTCTGTACTGCTGCTCTTAAAACAAGTAAAAGAAAAGAGTGAAAAGCAACAAGCGTTGAAAATTCAACAAATAATTTATTTCCCTAAAACACAAAGTGGAAAAGAAAAAAAAGAACTTACGGTATTGCGAATTAAATCCAAAGGAATCATACAATTACAGACACAAGTCCTAATAATAAAATGTTCTGAATAAATTTAAGTGGAAATCCAAATTATAATCAATACTGAAAGTATACTATCATACAGGTTAGAGGATTTGAGAATTTTAATTCGTACTCTACGGCACCTATCACATTCCTTACACACACCAGTCTATATTCCATCACGATTAAGCACACATCACCAAAAGTGGTGTAACTGAGTCGATGTTATATGCACTCGTGTGTAGCAGACACACTCGCATGACGACCTAGTAATCAAAATGCAGCACTCATAAACAAAGTTTGTCCAAGTGATCACAATTTGGTCAGCTCCCCAACAACAGCAAACATGTACATCGGATTGTATTTTGTGTTTGACTTGCAGACCTGACGAATATTTGTTCAATAATTGTTCGGGAACCAGAGGGCTTTAGAAATTCAACTCAAGTTAGCAAATCAGCAGTAGACGTGAAAATTGCAGCAATAAAAAGTTTAGGTGCGCCATTGGAAAATACAAAGACTGCAACTAAACAATATGTTGATGGTAAACGAGTGAAAACTATTATCGAAGACGTTCCAAATGCCCTCAAATACAACAAATATAAGTAGGCTTCAGGTATTTGCATCATCCGAATGAGCGAGCATTTACAAAACATTTTATGCATTAGCTTACGATGATGATAGTTTACAACTTGGAAACGAGTATGCTACAACTGGTATTTACGCTAACGTTTGGATACAATTGATTTGTCCTGTTCTAATTGAAATATGGCGCTTTCAAATTGCTGGGCGATCACATAAAAGTGAATTTATAAATAATTGGCCTCTGGAAGCGTCTAATGATGCAACAAAAACTGGACTGGTTTATACAAGTACGGATGTAATACATTATGCGGTTTATCCTTATGACATTGTAAACCCTGCCACAAGCAAATATCTTTATTTCAGGTTGTTTTGTGTTTCTACGACTAAAACGAACCCTGGCCTAAGGTATGCTTGATGATATTATTAGTATTATTATTATTATTATTATTATATATATATATATATATATATATATATATATATAGCAGTATATATATATATATATATATATATATATATATATATATATATATATATGGTATATATATATATATATATATATATATAAGATAAAAATCAAACGGCAAATGACAGTCATTTCAAAACTTCAAAGGCACTGGATCAAAACAAATCGTGTTGGTCAGGGAATAACCGATAAGACAGAAGACCTTACAAGCACCAGTGCAAAACTGGTGTGAAACCAGCCCAAGCTCTTGTAAGAGGCACGCTAGTCAGGGTAAATTTAAAGCAAATCTCAAATCAAAGTATAGATGGTACATCGAAACCTTGCGGAAACAAACGACGCAAGAAGTGCAAACACAAGAAGGACTCACAGGTGAAAAGCTTAATATTCACAACAATACTACAAGATGTAATATAGCATATGTGTTCTACCTCACCACATTTAAGTATGCAGCTTCCAATATGTTGGAGAAACGCAGAATTTAAACATGAAAATGAATTTCCACAGATCAGACACATATACCAATTAAGTTGAAAGAAGCCCAGTGGCGGAACATTTCTCTTCTCCGGCCAAACCTTCAATGATGTAATCCTGACTGGGATAGCCCATAACTCAAAATGGAGTACAGAAAATACGAAATCCACAGACTCCAAATGGAATCGCCGGTTCTGAACCCTTAAACAAATCGGCTTTAATCAGGATTAATCCAAACGAGCATTTCTCAATACATAGGTAAAAAGGAACTTACAGATTAACGAAAACACATCTTCCTGCCATTTATTTGCGTTCATAAACACATAATCTTAACTATCATTTTTATCTAAAAATGTCACAAAAAATATTTATAAATTTATTAAAAAGCGTTTGTTATGCTATTTAATATTATAAAGTTACTGATGCAAATTTTGCTCTAGAACACAAATTCATGAACTTTTTAACATACAGCCATTTCAGCGAAATATTAGATCCAGGATGGAAATATTACCTCCAGAATATAAAGTAATCTTAAAAAGGGGTTTCTGAGCCAACCTCCAGTTTTGTACTAGGACGACCAGACAATCTTACCCCGAGCTAGCAAAACAAATACAAAAACAACTTTCTTGAGGCAACAGTGTCGATTTCTTAGTCGATTACCTAATTCGAGGACCTATCAAGGAAAATTATCATAGTCGTCAAACAAAATAGGGTTCGCTCAGAAACAATCACCCTGTACAAGATTACTGCTGTTTTTATTGTATACTGCACACAAAATTTTTCACAGCCACTTGTCGAGATATTTTGAAAGTCTCAGCATTTGCTATAATGTAAGACTCATCGTAATGACAAAATAAATATAAATTAATACCGTTGTTGAGAGAGCTAGGTTCTAGCATCTTGATAAAATTTCCATATGAGACTATTGATTTATCGACAAAACATTCTTTTAGCTCGTCATCAGCTGTGATCTTGGTATATTTATTCTGAGATATCGGGTTGTAAAAATTATCAATAACATCAGAAAGCGAATCCGTAATCCATTATCAGGAGTAATGGATTTGCGGTTCCTCCTGCATTTAAGAAAAAGGTTGTGCAAGAAAGTCGTAGGCTACAGCAAACAGCAAAATAAACTGCTAGAGTTTTTAGACCTATGACTAAAGCTGTAATTTTCAAACAGCCAGATATTTCTGCGGTATGACCAGAAGATCAAAAAACAATTGTTGGAGAAAGGACTACTTGGTATAGTTGAAGAAGGATAAACGAAAGTTGCTAAACAAATTATTGAAGAAAAAAAAATTATTGCAAAAAAATAGAGGATTCTGTTGCACAACAAGCTGAGATTTTACGAGAAATTGGAAGAGTGGATCGAGCAGAAGAAGAAAGATCAAAAACAGAACGAGATAAAGAAGACGAAAACAGGAGACATTTGACGCTAAAAAATGAACAAATTTGATTAAACGATATTGAAAAAACGATAAAAATAATTGGCAATGACTTAAGGATAGCAAAACTGTGGATTTTGAAGATGGTGTATTTAAATCATAAAAGCTTATTACGGTAGGTAATATCAGAAAACTGGAAGATGCAGAAATTGATGAATATATCGAGTTATTAACAGACAATAATTTTGAATGAATCTGAATAGCATGATAATATCCATAATTCAAAAGAATTTTTGGAAACGCATAATCTTGTTAAAAAAATACCGAAAAAGTATTATCGCTCAAGTATATATTACTATTTTAGAAAGTATAAAAAATTCGACAGAAAAATATGATGGTAATACTAAATTACTTCCATTAGCAAAAAAGCATAAACCTGTATCTATGCCTGTACAGTCAGGGTCCGGCGTTATGATCTATATCTCCCAATAGTTGATCGACTGATGCTATTAATCTCATCAAAAGAAGCCGGAAATGTGAGCACAGAAATCGACAAAGAAATTGTTGAAATTTTAGATAATTTGTGATCAAACGGTTATCTAACATCCGACAAATACTATATTTTACATAGTGATTTGATTCGCCAACCGCAAGTACTCCGAGTTTTATCTATCGGATAAAATAAGAGTGTTGTCAACTACATTACTACTTGATTCATCTCAGACTACGCCGGACAGTGCAAACTTCTCTGTTATTTGTAATCCACCAATTGAACTTAACAGCGATAATCAATACGAAAGAGGACTAGAATCAGCTACTGTCTGGCACTCAATGGCAAATGTGAAAACCAGCATCAACGATGATTTTACATTCGCGGTAAAAACAGAAGGTGTTATCGTATGGAATTCTTTTAAGATACTACAAGGCGCTTACAACGTTACAGATTTCAACAACACAATAAAATATGTTATAACCGCTGGCAGCAGCGGTATTTCATCAGATAATATTGAGCTCATTCCAAACTATAACACATTACGATCAAGAATAACATTTTTAAAAAAAACAAACAAACTTGTTCATCGATCTCAGTAAACAAGATACAAACGGATCATTACTCGGATACAATAAACAACAGTACAGATCTGCAACAGTTGCAACAATATAGTATGACAGTGAATCAGCTGTTAGCATCACAGAAACAGCACGATTTTAGTAAACTGCTCAATTGCAACTGGTTCGTATTCAGCACGAGGTAGCAAAGGACAAATAATTTATTCTTTTAGTCCTGATGTTCCACCTGGCTCGCTAATGCAAGTAAATCCAAGACAGATAATATGCTATCCTTTTAGCGGCGAAAATCAAATATCGTCTATCACGATAACGCTGACTGATCAATCCGGCCGGCAGCTCAGTCTCAATAACGAAATTGTAATATAGTATCTGCACTTGATTTCCGCCAACTAGTTGATGGTGTGAGCTATGCTCACATGGATAAATTTTATCAGGCAGTTTTGAATAACAAAATGAAACAACGAAAAATTTATCGCATAAAAATCGTAGGAGGTTTCCTCGGAAATATATTCTTTAAAACAACTAAAAATGCACCTGGAATTGCAAAGAAAGAAGCACTAATTGCATTAGACACAGCAAAAGCTTTTACCACAGAAGCCTCACCTTTAGCGGGCACTGCAGCAGTACAAAAGATTGCTGATAAAATCAAGGTCAGAGTGAGGGTGCAGAGCACCCCAGGAACTGCGCCAAGTGCACCTGTCGCAAGCGATAGGGATATAAAACAAGCAATTTCTGAAACTGCACTAGCATCAGAAACCGCACGAGCTGAGATAACTGCAACCAAAAAAAAAAACTGCTATCTCCGCCAGGCGAATAAATTATCGGAAAATTAGTAACTAAAACAGGACTTCAAACTGCGGCACGGTTCGTTGGTGTTGCGGAGTTTTAGTGATTTTATTTAACAATTACAAATAAAGAATGTCTATCAAATATTACCTTGACCTGACCGAGGAAATAACAACAGATAACTAAACAGCAGGATTTTGAGTATGTTGAGTATCTCGACAAAAAATCAAACAAATCTAACAAAATGGGCATCAGGACTTTTAATACACGAGTCGAAGATGTGTTTCTGTTGCCACACAAAGCCGCACTTGAAGTACAAGGACGTATAAGAACAGCAGCAGATGGTGCTATTGTTGCTCTTTCTCAAGTATCACTCGTGAACAACGGTTGGATTTTTGTTCAAAAGCGCAAGATATCAACTAGTTAATCAAACCGTAGAAGATATTTCTATGCACTTAACAATAGCAAGTGCTATTCTTAACGTAGTTTCGTTCAGCGTTGACTACTCACAATCTGTTGCAACAAATATTATTGTTGCTCTTTCTCAAGTATCACTCGTGAACAACGGTTGGAGTTTTGTTCAAAAGCGCAAGATATCAACTAGTTAATCAAACCGTAGAAGATATTTCTATGCACTTAACAATAGCAAGTGCTATTCTTAACGTAGTTTCGTTCAGCGTTGACTACTCACAATCTGTTGCAACAAATATGCTGGGGTTCAAAGATACCGGAACTGGAACTTTTGAAAATGAATTTATTTATCTTAATGAGATTGAAAATGACAGTAATGTAGCTGCTGATCTAGTTTTGGTAAGAAATTTTTTTTACAAATGTTGCAGCTCTTGGAATTGCTACACCAGCTGCAGATGCAAATGTTGATGTTGTAAGGGCTTCGCTGACAACCGTGTGTAATATTATTAGAATTACTGCACCAGCAGCTGCTGCTACTACAGCTAAGATGATACAATTCATAAATAAAACAATAAATACTAGAAATCGATCATATAATGAGGTTATTCTATACGACGAAAATTCACAGATAGATCAAGTCAAATAACTATGATGCAGCCGGTTAGCACAATATTCGGATTGTACAGAGACCATAATAAGGTATTTTGTGGAATAAAACATACACTTATACTTGATTGAGCAGATCAAAACGATTGTCTGGTGAGAGCTGGTGCTGATGATAATTTTCAGTTTGAATTTTCACTAGCCCTGTGAATGCCTCTCGTTGTGGTTTCCGTAGACAAATCGACAGAACTTGAGACAATGTTACCAGCATTTACAAAAATGGTGTGTTTTATGCAGAACAAAGTTTATCAAAACGCAATACCAAATTCGATCGATAACACCTGGCGAATAACAACAGCACCTAGCAAACAGACCGCAAGGCATGTATTTATTGTTTCAACGACACGCTCGATGTAATGATCAACTACAAAACTATTCTGTATTTGATAGTCCAGATATCAGACGAATATTTGTCAGAATAAATTATAAACAATATCCTGAAAGAGCAATCGAATGCAAATTTTCAGCATTTGCTGCAGCATTAGCTGACATAAATGTATCTCGTGCTTACATGTATCTGATGGAAGCTATGCAAAATATCAGGATGTTGACAGTGGCTCTCAAATTTCCATCGAAGAGTTTAGAAAACTTTATCCGATATTTCACTTTGACGTATCAAAACACTCCAAAAAGCAATTAGATCAACAGGTGATATTGAGTGTATATGGACACTGGGACAAAATCCAACTGAAGCATATTATGCATATGCGCTTATTGTATCTGTTAGGTGTTTGACAATTGATGCTACCAAGGGCAGAATGACTGTTCAAGTGTGAACGCTCTGCACTTTACATCAAGCGGCGAAATGAATTGATTTTCTAGTAAGTGGCGGAATATATTGATCTTCTAGCAAGCGGCAGAATGACTATCCAGGCGATTCAATTTTGTCAAACAAAAGAAAAATAAAATACGATGAAAAATATTATACATGAAATGAACTTATCGCCTGGACAAGCTTTAAAAGAAAAAAAAAAAAATAACACAAGCTATTGCTAAACGACAGTCTGTTTCGCTGAAGATAGATTATGGAACGCAGAGGGATCCACAGCCGGCAAAACTGATGCTAACACAGCGGCAACTCAATAAAATATGACTGAAAAAAACTTTTATCTTAAGTTTATCAGCAGTACAGGTAACTGCAATGGCTGGAAGTAAAGAAATACGTGGCGGTTTTCTGGGACCTGCACTAGCAACTATTGCAAAAACGGTACAACCGAAATTATCGCCAGTACTAGGAACATTAGGAATAGCTTCTACGTCGGGTGCAATATCCGGAGCAACGCAATAAGCTGTTTCCTGCAATGGAGTCACCGGCAATGGAATTAAACAGTAGTCTAGTGATTTTGTCTAACGATTATATTGAAAAAAAAAACACCTGGGAAACCTAAAACAGCAATGAAACGTTAAACAACTAAAAATAAGAGGACGCACAGCGGCTCAAAGACGAACAGCAAAAGTGGTCCAAGGTGGAACAGCTAGAAGTCTACATCCCAATCTGCTGGGGATAGGACGTGGGAGAGGACTGATGCTACCTGGTACCCGCCGTTGAACGACTTTGAAATTAATAATAAACTGAAAGATGTCAATGGATTTCAAGGAGTATTTTCAAAAGAGGAGTTATCACTACGCTCACTGGCAGCATCTGCAGCAAGTGTAATAATTATTCAAAATTTCAACGATAAATCTGGCACGCATTGGGTAGCGCTTTACAACAACAACTACTTTGACTCGTTTGGTCTACCTCCGAGTGATGTTATCAAACAGCATGTTTTTGCGTCCCAAAAATACCACCAAAAAAATCAGTTACTCGTCTAATCAACTTCAGCCAGTTGCAACTGCAGCTTGTGGATATTATTGTGTTATCTTTATCAAACAAATGTCCCAGTCCACAGGACTGGGTGATTTTCTAAAATTTATATTGCAGTTTACACCTAAACCAAGCTTGGAAAACGACAAAATTGCAATTTTATCTAACAAGCAAATATAAAAAATGAATACGTATTGCCTGAAGTGCAGAAGTAAAACAAAAAATACAAATGAAAACTACGGAAAGAACTAAAAATAACAGACTAATGCTTAAAAGTATCTGTTCTCCCTGTGGCAGAAAGAAAGAGTATGTTTCTTAAACGTGACTCACTACCTGGAGATCAAGGAATGCAAATAATTCCTGATGTTATTTTAGTCGATGATTAAATTATAATAAAAATGCAAAGCGTTTCATGTAAATGTAAAGCTGCTTAAGATCTGTGTATAAAGCAGAATAAAATAATAACTTACCGTCGGTGTTGTAATTAATGAGCTGTAATCGGATCCGGCTTAGATATTCCAAAAGTGCCTGTTGCTTGCAAAAGAGCAACTTTAAGAACAGGTGCCCCTTGTACTCTCTCTGTATAATCTTATTTTGCTCACTTCCTTCTGTTCTTTGACATCCAGAGGTGGTTCCAAGAGTTATTTTCGTGAATCCTGAAGATGACTGAAGAAGAAAGTCCAAAGTCCGAAAACTTGTGTTCATGGAAATCTTGAAAATAAAATCAAGACTTGAGCCACAATAGAAATATTATTGATTATCATTATCCTTACAACTCTTTGAATGAAAATGTATTATGTTTTGAGACTTCAAAATAGGGTTATATCAACTTTTTAGGACTTATTTAAAACGCTGAGCCAGTTTTGTTATGTGAATATTTGTAAAGTATAAACAACTTTAATTAACACTGCCAAATTCAACACTATTACTTTTTTTTACACTTGTACATGTTATTGTGTCTCTTATTAAAAATTAATGTGCAAAAGATTGAAAAGTATCTTTTCATTAGCTTTCTCGAGCGTCCAAGGAATGAAGTGTTTCTTGGGTATGTCCCCAATGGCTTACCATAGATATACAATTCTCGACATACCCTTCTAGCGTCAACAGATCACTGCTAGATCTTCTGTTATCGCTAGATCGTTGTTTTAATCCCATACGAGTCATAGTGTATCTTTGCCTTTTGTTGCTTGGGCAATTTCATGTTCATTATTTCTTTTATTTCTTTTTATTTTTTTAAATTATAACTCTTTATCAATGTTCACCACAAGCACAAAATAAATTCAAACTTTCTTTTTGTCACTCCCGTCCTTGGACGGCCAATAGCTACTCTCAACAACAACAACAACAATAACAATACTAATTATAATAATGACTAAAGGGCCATAGTTTAAGAGACGGTCTATCTTTATTTCAACTAAATATAGAGAAAAATATAGAAACAATACAAACTTATTTAATTTAACATTTCATGCAATTTTTTGTGACCGCAAACTTTACTGGTTTGCCTGTAGTAAGCATTGTCAAGGGAAATAACTCCTACGATGAAGGCTGTTAAAATGCTTACGTGTTGCTTCCCTTCATGCATATTGGTAGAAACGAGCAGGGGTGGGCAAGATACCGCTCACTCGCAGGATCAGGCCCGTTACCTGTTTTTATTCCTTAATTTACATGATGGGGGTGGCTTTAGAAAACATTTATGTGACCCGCGCTCTGGAAGAAGTTGCTCATGCTTGCTTACCAGGGTACATTAACAGCGACGATGAAACACACGCGCATTGACAGAGGCAACGTAGCATGCGATCAAAATAGCGGTGACATAAACAAACAACATTAAAAAATCAGGTATACATAATTTCAGCGAGCAGTGTATCTAATGAACAGGAGGAAATTGGAAAACATATATCAGTGCTTCCACACTAATCCAGAGAATCGCTTGTTAACCTAGTCCGAGTTTCCTCTGACCCTTGGGACCCCATTTTTGATATTTGGACATTGATGCTGGGGTGTAGGGTCAGAGTCCACTGCCTATCAAAAGTTGGTCAAATGAAAGGTCAAATAGTCACGTGATGTCGACAATAGACAAATTTCCAAAGTTGTTGTACATAGAATTTGGAAATATTGTATAGAAGTCACTTAATGTTTATAAATGAATATAGTGCACACTTAATTCTCAATATATTTATTCTGAGAACAACGACCAGAAACCTGTAGGTATCGCAGCAGGGTGGAGAAAACCATTTTCAACAAGTACCGAGCACGTGTCAGCGATGTTTTTGTTGGTATCACGTGACTACCGCATTGACCTGTGCCCTCTGCTAAGTGAATCTGGTTTCTTCAAGTTGATACAACATTTACAGATTTCCGGTCGTTGTTTTCAGAATAAATACTTTAAGAAGTTTGTGTTATTTCATTTTTCTATAAAGATTATGTGACTTCCTACAGCAACATGAGGAATGGTTTGTTGTTCATATCACGTGATTATATGACCTCTGATGTAATTGACATATAGGTTGCGAGATTTGTATAGTCATGTGACTCTGAATGCAAATAGTGAGATCCAGGTCAAATTTCAGCAACGATGTACTTTCGTCTCGTCTGCCAGCGGATTAAAGACGTAACGAATGCTATGCTTGCGATTTTTGAGAAAATAAATCATATTCCTATCGATTTCATGCAGGTATATCTCGATGAAGGGTCGTTAAGTTTGCTAGGCTGGCTAGCAAGCGGCTACCCTATGCCGACACCTAATTCCAACTTTTCGATAGGCAGTGGACTCTGACCCTACACCCCAACATCAATGTCCAAATATCAAAAATGGGGTGGCAAGGGTCAGAGGAAACTCGGACTATTGATAATCGACAGAGTATCACGTGATCAGAGCAATAATATCACTTAATCAGCGCCTTATAGAAACAATTTAATACATTACAATATCTAACAGTGTCAATAGATTTGACATTTACTGCAGCACAGACGAACTCCTACAATAGCAGGATGGTCACAGAAACATTACTAAAGAGATCTCAGTCTCAATAAGTTTAACGTGGACACTGCACAAATGGATGTACTCCCTACAGCTTTAGGGTGAGCACAAAATATCTTGAAAAAATATCCTCCACATGCAAAATTTTTGACATCGCTGTCCAAGAATTTAATTCTGTAACGTCCATCAGCTTTCAATATATTTTGTGTATCTTCTCTCGATCAAAACACATTTATCTGTACTGTTACCTTGATTATGTAAATGTAATCTATAACCAGTGAGAAAGTTAATGATTGTAACTTATTTCTGAATATAACTTTGCGATTTTTATGGACTGCAAGTGCAAAGAAGATAGATTAAAAGAAAAACCAAGGAAAGATTTACAAATGATGTGAACATCGCAAAATTGCCAAGGTCTCCGAAATTGCGCAAGCTCGATAATGAAA
Source organism: Megalonaias nervosa (assembly GCA_016617855.1). NCBI lineage: Eukaryota > Metazoa > Mollusca > Bivalvia > Unionida > Unionidae > Megalonaias > Megalonaias nervosa. Next base: position 4,259 of record JAECUM010084879.1, on the reverse strand, counting down.
TTTGCAGTTCTTTGAGAAATCTGCAAGTGTTGTCACCCTGCAAATCGTTCTTTTGTTGGTGCTGATTTTGAGTGTCAATCGCTTTTTATCCAAAAATCTCCAAACACTTTTATTTATCTTATTCTCTCAACAAAATGAGAAACACGTAAAAGACCAAAGAGAACCTTTAGCTTAGTTTTCTTCTACCATTCCGTAGATATGAGACACTCGTGCAGGTGCTTTAGCTGGGTTGTTAAGTCCCATAAATAAAACTTTACGTATTAAGTATATACTTTTTCTCTAAAATAAATGATTTCTATGGTATTCAGTCAAAAATGGTTTCTATGGTATTCAGTCAAAAATGGTTTCTATGGTATTCAGTCAAAAAATGGTTTCTATGGTATTCAATCAGATAAAGAAGAGATATCTATGATAGACATGCGCTATGAACTCGTGAACGTTGACAAAAATAGACCAACTCAGGTTTTCCTCGTTACTGTAAAGGACACGTTTGTGGCTTTTTTGTTTTTGTTCTTTGTTTTTGAGGGGAGCTAAAATTTGTAAAAGAGAAATATACAAGTATTACTAAGCTAAAAATCCGATTGATCATCATTTGTTATTATTTATGAACATTCATTGTATATTTTCTTATTTTCCAGCAATCGTTCATCCAAAACACAGCCAGTTGAATTCTTATTTACTTATGACAACACAAAAACATACTCTGGTGATGATATGAAGCCGATAAGATATGTCTAACAAATACGCTCTGAATGTTGGACGTAACCTCATTACGTGATTTCTCAAAGAGGTCAGTTGTGTCGCATTATGCCACGTTGTTGGAAATGTTATGAAATGGCAGCATAGAAGAGGTAATCTGGATAGCTGTATATCAGATGCAAGCAACCTCCATCATTCAACAAAATTCACGGCAGAAGACTTCAACACAAACAACGTTTTTCTAGACACAACAACCATAACTGTAACAAACAAGGTCCATACGGAGATCTGCACAGCAATTGAAAAATACTGGAGTCTTCTTCTGATCCGCTGACATTTAATACATTGCAATTGGAATATCAAGTATAGACAGGCTTTAGGATACACAAAATTGCCTACTGTTATGAAATATTCCGAAAAGATCTCACGAGTTTTCTGAACTTTTCATGAACGTAGGCTAGAACAAAGACATTAATAGCAGAGGTAAAACAGATGGCTAAATCGAACAACCATAATAATTTCTTAAGCTATGGAGAAACGGAAAATGTTGATTGGACACCATTTTTAGACATCTAATATCTAGACAACTCAGAAGTTAAATAATCCAGAAACACTGGAACGCTATAGAATAGTGTGGCACCTTACAGTTGATTCTCTCGAACAATCCAGTAGAAGCCTACCACAAACCGATAAACCTCAGAGACATCCATGTCAAAGCAAAGTTGATGCCAACCACAAGTCAAAACCATATTAGAACACCTGAGACCTGTGATGATAAAAGGTGAAAAACCTGTTAACATATGATAGAGACCGACATTTCTTTAGCTCAGCGAAATATTGGACACACGTGGTCCAAACAAAACTGAGAATGTACTTTATCTCATCACGTGATAGATTTGCAGCCTTCAGTATGTCGGATACACACAAGATCAGTCCTTACAGATTTGACTGGATGAAAATAAAGGTGGACAGAAGTCCAGTATTAGAACGCTTCTCTTACTCTGGCAATACTTATAATATTATCATATTTGTTAAAATTAGCACAACCACTACTGGAATTGCGAAACCGGGAAAGAAAAGTAATCTTGCTAGTTACGCCGCCTTAAAACAGTGAATCCAAGCGGGTACATCCAAACTAAAAATGGACGCCCACATGCAAATACATCATTTCCTGCTTAGAGCCACACTTTAAAAAAAAAAATTTCCTTCATTTAGGTCCTTATTCATTCACTTACCTATAATTACTACTGTGTTGTTGTATATGTTGATACTTTTAGCAGTAGTAGTTGTAATAATAATAATAATAAGAAGAAGAAGAAGAAGAAGAAGAAGAATTGTGTCATTACTGAAATATGAATTATCCAAAATATAGTCAACTGTTATGATACTATATAATAAAAATATATGGCGCTATTGCGCCTGTTGTAGTAGATCAACCACCTACTAGGCTGCCATTTTATAATTGAATTTCACACCAATAAGGGCCAACATGAATATTTTTCAAACAACACTTCCATGCGACATACAATCAGGGAGAGTTACATAAATTCAACGCGTTATTTGGTGTTTATTGTTTGTAAATCAAAAGATGCTAGATGCATATAGAAGAACAAAAGCTAGGACACATCGTTGTCTTGAATGAGTATGTTTAAAGCCATCTGAATTAAGGATTGTTGGCAAGTTTTGGTGAACAGCGTCAACGATTATTTGAAGTTGGACTTTACTCCATATATAAAACGCAAATCATGGTTATTTCAGTTGTCGCAATAATTTTCAACTGTGATTCATTTTTTAAGGTGATCAAGGAATCAACAAGCTATCAGCAAAGCAAGCAAAGCCCAGTAAAACTAAATTTCTTAACTGAGGGTTGTATTTGTCACGTAGTGCAAAACAACATATCGACATAAATCAGTTCCGGGTGTACAACGTCCGTTGAAATAAGTGCACTAACCATGTGTAACCTATTCATCACAATGAATTGAACACTCCTATTAGTTCTTTTTATTATTATTCGTTTTCTTAATCTTGTTAAAAATACTATTATCTAGCACGTGATTTAGAGACAAGCATATCACGTGGTAAAACTACATCAGATATTGTTCTGACAAGACAAACGTTATGGTTGTCAAGAACAACTCCGCCCTGGTCATGATTCGCTCAAAGAATTCAGCAGGAAAGTTTGACCAACAGTACCATCCAGTCCCAAGTGAGTGCAAATATTAACACTAATGACACTTGTATCACTTTCGAACCCCGTATTGAACTATTGAGACCAACAAAGACTGCATCTAATTAAGCATATATTTTGCCATCCAGTCGATTTCAAAGACAGAACGTGGTGTATGTTTTTATTTAATGTCAGTGTGTTTGTGCTGATGTGAGTCTTTGCCCATATGTGTATGTGTATGATAATATTCTTTGACAATGCTACGTCTACCAACTATTTCTTTCTTTGAATGTGTACGAAATGCTTTGAAGAAAGCAGACAAGTTATTTTCTTCTGTTCAGATTTTAATTTCCAATCATTTTCTATAAGCTTATATGTAAAGATAGCTAATTTACAACTGGACGACATAGCGTCTTTGGACCAAGCGCACTGATCCCTCCCCAACCTAAAATCACTTTTTCAGTCTAAAACAAACAATAATAAATGACACTGCCTGGAAATATGACAGATGTGAATCTTACGGAATCTACCTTGACCGTATGGCAATAGTTCCCATTTTGAACACTGTGACTATTTACCAAATAAGGACTGACTGAATAGTTGCCAAAGATATAAATATTTTTTTCTTTCATAACAATGGCAGAAATAATGTAGGTAGCCCTATTGTTTAGAGTTTCTTTTTCTGCGGAGAAACTTCTGGCGAACAAAATATACCAGTATAATTTTTCTGCAAACTATTGTCTCGACATACATTCCGGGCATATTTTAGTCTTGCAGAAATATCTGAGGTAGATCCGAATGTGGTAGCATAGGGTAACATCTGTATCTAGCTTAACGTCCCGGATACAATTTCTGCTAAGCGAAGCAAAGATAAGAATCTATTTACATTACAAAGGAAAGTGGAAGAAAGACGTCATAATAATGATAACAATAAAAGTAATGATTTATTGATGTAATTAGCGTAGAGGGACGTTGAGCACACAATACACACAATAGACACAAATTAGTCAAAATAAGAAGAGTTCAATTATTACTCTCTGCAATATATCTATATCGGATATCTTCATAACTTCTTTGATTATAGGGTCTTTTCTTCATTTCCGACCGATATCATTTTCAACCGTTTAGAGTGGAGTTGAATATTTAGTCGAGAAGATGGTTTAAACCTAAGCAACATGAGGAACGCATCACTTACATAAATTTCAAAACTTGAAGAAAAAAAAAACATAGAAAATAATAATATAATAATAATAATAATAATAATAATAATAATAATAATAATAATGCAAGAACGAAAGTTATAACATTATGCTGAAACCATTAATGGTAGCCTGATTTCCCAAAAACATTATGATTCAAAGTGAAAGTGACCACACACACACACACACACACA
>JAECUM010084878.1:0-12557 GCA_016617855.1 Megalonaias nervosa | reverse complement strand
ATCAAAAGTGGTTGTTATTTTGTTATCTACTGTTGACAGAAACAAACACGACCATGACCTCCTCAGTCAATCACCTAATAAAGTTGGATATATTATTAGACCGCCAGCTAAATGGTACTTAATATTATAAATAAACAGATCAAGTTATCAAGAAACACTGTAAGAAGCGATCAGCTACTAAAACAAGGCTACGAGACCGGTCAAATGAAAACGTAGGTACTTGCTTGCATCCACGTTTGTTTGCAATGAGAGCATCGTGATTTGGTTCATTCGGTCAGTGTTTAAGTCGATCTGTTAACCCCCTATCATTAGCATATTTGTGCAAAATATGAATCGGGCCAGATTATGCAGATGATCTAGTCATATGTTCATCTGATTACATAATTATTTACAGATTTCAAGAAAATGTTTACACATTTTAAACATTTGTGACAAAACATTGTTAACACAATTAAATGAAAACCACATGAGATGAACGCGGAGATATCTGTATTTTTAAACAGATGATCGGATTTCAGTTCCAAGATATTACAGCAATGCTTCAGATATTTTGTTTACACACCTGTGAGTCTTTTGCACTTGGTGTTTTTGGTTTGCGGTTGGAATATATATGTATTATATAGACACGAAACTAGTTCCATATATCATAAAAAATTGTTGAACCCTATTCATTGATTCGTGCCGTTGTAACCGTAATTACGGTAAAGATATTGGGTTGAAATCGTCAAGAATCAAAACTAGAGACCAGATTAGCTTTAACTACTCTGGTTTCATTAGAAGTTGTCTACACAGTACGAATGCCCACCGTGTTCACCCATTTAAATATTTACTCGAAAATAACTATAGAGCGCCTTATAGTTCCACAGTACGGATCAATTGATGTAGAGTATTCGAAATAACATAGTGTCTGCATGGGAGGAAACACAGTTTCATAACATTTTGTTCTATCACAACTAAAGATGCAGCTAGTATACGCAGTAAGACCCAGTAAACTTGCGCTTTTCAAGAGGCTGAATATGCATACCAACTGCAGAAGAAAGTAGTGGCACTTAAAATGGAGAAAGACTACAAACCAAATGGATGGCTAGGATTCATTGTGGGAGCTGAACTATTTTATGACTTCAGTGGAAAGTACAATTTGGAAACAAAGTTTAAGGAACTTCTCAAATGGATAACAGTCCTGTTTCGTGAAGAAAGATCAGAGACAAACGATGTTACCATCATCAAAGAAACTGTAAGAAAATACATTAAACGCCTCTATATAATTGTAAAACATATTGAAACGCAGATGAAGTTCTCTAGTTAGGACAATACTTCGGCTACGTCCTACGTGGTTTATTTTCTTTATGTTGGAGCAATGTTTCAAGTCTTCATTACTAACAGGCTAGCCAAATTTATACATATTCTTACAGTGCATGCACCTTTTGTCATCTACCAAGTCGATCTACGTGACCTGTTATTGCATATACATGCAGAGTCCCGTGTCAAAATTAAAGCCTGTGCAATATTTTCAGAATATTGATGTTAAGATGGCAAACCACTTCTTCAAGCACTCACAACATTATGCATGTATGTAATAGATCAACTGTGCATTAACATCGGACCCCTGACATAACTGCACAACACAAATCCGATTTTCGTTTAAAGCAGATTATTGTACAGGAAATTCAAATGTAAGCTTGGCTCATAGGAAACCAAACATTTAAACTAGTGTTGCATGACTGATATTTTGGCGAAAGTGTTCCCAATTGCAGCTAGTATTCCTTTGAAATTGCCGTCTACCTTGAATAAATTAAATGTATTTTTCTGTCTCTCTCTCTCTTTCATATCTGCTGCAAAACATATTCAAAATATAATCATATATATTTGAAAATGAACTGTCATACATAATGGGATCAGTTCTGGCTAACGATCGTTTCATGTATAAAACAGCATACGATGACACATCTTGAATCATTTGCAGTGGAATTTATCATCAGGTTTCTTCTCTCGCAACATGTATGAGTGAGGTTTGGGATTGTGGTCTTTTTAATGGGATTCCAGTACCGATACCAGCACAGTAGACTTAGGTCGGAGGGTGACGCATTTAACATCATCAGATCTGTTACTAAACTGCCACCATGTGCAGTCGCAACTTGAAAGGTGATTTTGATTGAAATATCTTTCTTTTTATAGTATAAAACTGCCGTTAATATAAATAATGTTCTTTGATGACAACATTGTTCCTTGTATTTGCATATGATAACATGTTCCTACATGCCACACAAAAGTAGTTATTGCAATACAAAGTTAACTTTAGTATGAAGTGTTTCACTATGTTCTAATCTATAATAAATTGTTTTACTCTATTCTTTCTAGGTTTTAGCGATCTGGGCATTGCCTGATGGTTCTTTGAAAACATAACTCATTTTAACTGCTTTGTAAACATATGTTTTGTTGTTAAACTGGATACATCTGTTGCCCACGTGTTTGCCTGAATATCATTGATTGCTCATGTGTTAACCTAACAATAATCGACTGCTCATGTGTTGACCTAACCAAAAATGGAAGCCCATGTTTTGAACTGACCATCATTGCTTGCCCATTTGTTGATCTGAACATCATTGGATACTTATAAGATGACCTGACAATTATGTGTTGACCCCACCATAATTGGACGCCCATGTGTTAATCTATCATTGGCGGCACTTTTATTGTTGAACCTACCATCATTGGTTGCCCATGTGTTGACCGTACCATCATTGGTTTCCCATGTGTTCACATGAGCATCATTGGTTGCCATATTTTGACACGATCAGCATGGGTTGCCGATTTGTTGACCCTGCCTTCATTGGTCGCCTATGTGTTGACCTTACCTACATTGTTCACCCAAAAGTTGGCCTGACTATCACTTGTTACCAATGTGATGACCTAACCATCATCAGATGCACATTTATGGACCTTACCATAACTGGTTTCCCATGTGTTGTCGAGACTATAATCAGTTGCACATAGGTTGAACTAACACTGATTGCCCATGTGTTAATCTGACCAACAATGTTTGCTATATGTTGACTTTATCACCCTCTGCTTGTCCATGTGCTGATCTCACCATCATTAGTCACCCATGTGATGACCTTACCATCATTTCTTGCCCACATATTGACCATAAATGCGTTGGGTGCCCATTTGTTGACCTTAATGTCACTGGGTGGCCATGATTTCATTTGAATATTATTAGTTGCCCATGTGTTAACCTAACCATCACTGGTTGCCCATATATTGACTTGATCATCGTTGGCCATTTGTTGACCTGATAATGAGAGTTTGCCATGTGTTAAGCGGGTCATCATTGGTTACGCATATGTTGACATGACCATCACTGGTTGTCCACATGTCGACCTTATCATCATTGGCTGACTTTGTGTTGGCAGGACCATCATTGGTTGTCACACTTTGCCCAGAACATCATTTGTGCCTATGTTTGGTTGCCTTGTGTTGACATGACTATCTTTGCTTTTCCATGTATTGGCCATGCCATCATTGGTTGCCCAAGTGTCGACCCTACTATTATTGGTCAACCGTTACTTGACCTGACCAACATAGGTTGAAACTTGTGTTGACTTGACCATCATTGGTTGCCCACGTGTTCATCTGACCATCATTTATTATCCATGTGTTGACGTGAACATCATTAGTTGTGTTGACCTTACTATTATTGTTGCCAATGCGTTTTGGTGACAATCGTTGGTTGCTATGTGTTGACCTTGCAATCGTTGGTTGTTATATGTTGACTTGCCAGCAGTGGTTGCGCATGTGTTGACCTGGCAATCATTGGTTGCACGTTTGACCCTTGCCAACATTGGTTGCCCATTTGTTAATCTGACTATAATTGGTAACCCATGCGTTTAAATGGCCATCATTGGTTGACCGTGTATTGAACTGTCCATATCACAGAGGGATATGACTTCGTTTTCCTTCCCCTGTGTTAACTGGCAAGGAAGCAACCATAGACAATCCCAACCTTGTAATTAACGTGGCATTTTTAAATGTTGTTTTATAACTCTTTCTGGTTACACGAAGAAAGAGGACTCACAAGATGAATGGAGTTTGGGTTGCATTCCGTTGGTCACGGTCCGCAATTGGATCTCTTGTTCCAAGAGATCGTGTCAGACGGGGCCATATAATAAAAAATGTGTGGGAGATTGCCATAGTGAGCCATTAATGTATCTGTGAATTAGATTTATTCACACATATTTGTTATATAGAGATAAATACTAACGTATGTTTTTCTTAATTTTCCTCAGTATGAGGACACTGTTGATGCGGGACCTGTCTCAGTCATGTCCAGGTCTGTTGCACGACCCAATCACCAATCATCTTTAGCCAACCTAAGAGAATGGACACAAAAGCAAGTGAACGATTTGCTTGATCAGTACAACTTGTCCAAGTGAGACATTCCTTGTTGACTTCCATTTGAGATTCCTATTTAAATTTTAGCACTTGATATAGCCTTGATTCATTGTTTAGTACCGCATTTTTCACTAATATGAAACTGTTCCCAAAGAATGTAAACAAAAAATTATTATTTCCAACATATCATAGACTATTTTAACAAGATCGAAAATGTACTGAGAATTATAATTTTGTGATTGTTTTATCATAGTTCTTTGCGACATATCTGTCTTTCCAGAGTTTATCTTATGCAAGAAGCAAGGTAAATAAGGCAATTAAAAGACACCGATATTTAGTTTGCTTCCGAAGAGTAGGCGTAAAGCAATGATCACGATTCTGACCGACTTATTTTCAGCTATTCTCTTAAGTATTTTTATAAGTATTTTTAGCTTAGTTTCTTTCACATCGCTGTATGTACAATCATGAAACTTCTATGGTGTATTTACATTCGTGGATTCTACTAGACATCGTCACATTAAAATTGCAGTGAACCTTATGTGAAACTCAAGCAAATTACGTCTAATGTTGCTTAGTTTCTCCAACATTTTTATATTTAATAACATACGTTTAGCTTTCTTTTGGCAGTGTGGTACGCAATGTCATTACAAATTTAAAAGATAACCTCCCGCCGTATGTGAAAGTATGTCACAGTAATCTAGTTTTCAAGCTTGAAGAATTTACTTAAAGTGACTGAATTGAGCTTAGTTCTGCCAAAATCAATGTCTCAGCTGCGCAACTTACAAACACTGTTACATAGTTAATAAAAGCAGGATTCAGTGATCCTACCATTTGGACATTGAGATGATTATTAACTCTAACCGAATTATACACATCAAAAGAGTTTCTGAGCTAGGGGCTTATTATTAGGTGACTTCAGTATATATATATATATATATATATATATATATATATATATATATATATATAGGTATATATATATATATATATATATATATATATATATATATATATATATATATATATATATATATATATATTACATCATTTAATGGGAGTTCTTCATATGTCCTATCTTTGAATTTTGCCAAATAAATAGAGCTTACAATCATGGCATAATTAGATGAAATTGGTTTAACATGATTTTTACTTTATAATAGGGAATTATTTGGACACGTGACCGGGAAAGACCTTGCAGCCCTGGTTAGAATGAAAAACAAGGTAAACAAAATTGCTATAATATGTATAATTTATATTTCTTCTTCTTCATCCTCTTCTTCTTCTTCTTCTTCTTCTTATTATTATTATTATTATTATTATTATTATTATTATTATTATTATTTGAAAAGGAGTTACGTTTATGACTATATTTCGAACATAAAAAGTTAAACTTATATTTATCGTGCTATCACATGCACATGGGTATGTTACCCAATACGTTTCAAAGAGAAATTCGTTCTATTAAATGGTGTAAAATATGATTGGAATACAACCCGAATTATAGAAGTGAGTATTAACTCATCTACTGTATAATCGTATTTAATGTCATGTATTCCACTGAGTTACACTGGCGCGTGTATTCGCAAAAGTTATATGTTTTCTTGTTGTTTTGATATCGCTGTTAACGGCATAGAAAATTGAACACTGCAGTAAGAAAATAATAAAAAATTCCTGAACATTTTCCATGAATTATTTAAATTATAATTCCACTTTTTATTCGGCTAAAGGATCATACGAGAATCCTGCCTAGGGAGAAGAAAACAATCAATCCTATATAATGTTATAAGATAACAAAGACGTAGTCTGCCTAAGTCCTTGTTGCAAGGGTTCAACATAGGCAATCCTCTTTGTTATTCGTCCTGTCCTACTGGCTTAATTCCCTAGTTTAGATCTCAGTTGGTTTAATCAGCTGTCCTACTGGCTTAATTCCCTAGTTTAGATCTCAATTGGTTTAATCAGCTATGTAACGGCACATAGCTTTATTTATTTGTTTCAGGCTTCTGAGTGTTTCTATCGGTGTCTGGAAAAGAAGTTAAAGCTAGAAAGTTTGTCAACGATGGACACGTTCATATAGGCCCTTGAACATATATAATTATTCCCTTCCCCAATGTGTGCCTGTGTATTTGTCATCGAAAGAACAGGTAGAACTGGTAATGAAACAAGAAACAGCGCTAGTTTTAACAAAGTGCGAATATTTGAATCATAATATAAAGAGTATTTGATAGTCTCAGAGACAGAATCAAAACTGTATGGTAACAAATATTCTCTGCAAATATATATATATATATATATATATATATATATATATATATATATATATATATATATATATATATATATATATATATATATATATATTGTTACTACCCTGTAGTTAAATTACATGTGTGCTAAAATTTGAATTCTTTATATTTCATTTTTATTTCATTTTTATATCATTAAATGTAATTATTATTATTATGATGATTATGTTCGCAGGGTCTGATATTTTGTTAGAAACATCGTATTTATTTAGAACGTAAATGTGACTCATGTAAGCACGATTTTTGCATGACGGTTTTGTCATATTAAGTAAACAGTCGGAAATAGCTATGTAAATGATTGGCTATGACCACGGTCATTTCTAATAATACTTGTTGGCATTCTATACTACGTTGGCGATATTTCGAAATTGCACGATTTCTTCATGCTTGTACATGAAATGACGTATTAGTTTGCCTTAAATACTCAGTTACCTGCGAAATAGTTAGTCATAGTAGAGAGTCATATTTTAACATCTTAGAGAGTTTTCAATACCTTAAGAAGGTATTCTTTTGTGCTGGAAAGAGTTGTTCGTTCGTACGTATGTAGAACAACATGTGTTTTGTTATCGATGATAGCTGTACTTCGTCTACCTGTTAAATAATAATTATTTTCCCTGGAGAACTACACAACTGGCTTTGGACAAAGACATTTGCTGAAAGTAATTCTAAATTGGAACAGGACAATACAAATTGTGATTCACAGTAAAAATTCTGGACATTTTTGTTTAACCTTCGTCTGACGTCATCATCCGCCATCTTGGAACGGAATTGAGATTCAGACTTCAATTTAGAACTGTTTATTCACCGGACTTATGTTTTTCACAATTTTAGGACACATTTTAGGATCTTCTTCATAAATCGTACGTCTTGTTTCATATTTTTACCTTTTCACCGTGTTTTCTAGGGAAATAAATTATTTTTGTTAAAACTTACAAAGCTTGTTGTAGTCACTCTTTTCTTTATGTTACTTTAAACGAGCCGAAACGTAACTATATATATATATATATATATATATATATATATATATATATATATATATATATATATATATATATATATATATATATATATATATATATATATATATATATTAGAAGCAACATTGTTTTTAAAGTGTTGGTATAAAGCAATTTGATACACCAGTACTATTGGTATATCAAATTGTGATACGTATAAATATTCTTCCAAATGTGTTCTGTTGATTCTAGATCAGTTATGAATTTTCACTCATTAATCAGTAGTGGTGAAGTATGGACATAACGATACAAAGTATTAATGATCACCGATTTCTAAATGAACCGCAATTCTTTCCTCTTTCCGTCCCCCCTCTCCCCTCTTATGCATAAAGGGCAAAATACGCAGAAATATGGAGTGAGAGAGAAAACGAATTTGAGCTGGATGAAAACCAGAAACTGAATTTACACCAAGTTACCTAAAAGAATATGGTTCTTTGTAACGGTATGTGTATACACATTTTCCTTGGGATATTTCTACAGTGCTTATATAATCAACGAAACAAAGTTGCAATAGCCTGTCGACAAAAGTACGGTAGATTTCATGGTTACAAGGGACACATACCGTAATGTACTTAATGCTTTATTATTGTTGTCATTGTTTTTTAAACCTATGTTAATAATCTAAGAATCGATTAATATTAATTAAATCTCTCTCTCTCTCTCTCTCTCTCTCTCTCTCTCTCTCTCTCTCTCTCTCTCTCTCTCTCTCTCTCTCGACGACCGTAGCAAGATATGGGGTAAACTCCATATAAAGACAACCGTAGAGGATTTTTTCTTGGACTTTACCTTGTGTCATACGACGATGTCTCAGGACCAATGAATGATACTAAAAGTTAAGTGAAACCGACCAAACGCAGAGACAGACAGACAGAGAAAAAAAAACTTTATGGTCGATAGTAATGTTAATTAAAGCAGAATAAAGACTTAGATCAACTGTAAATATATGAAATATTTTCATTACCTCTTACTGGTTCGTCATTTCGTATAGTTGCAACGCCACACTTATTTACCTGCACCGGTACGTGAATAGTTGAGCGTTCAGTGTTTGTAGTGCTCTACTTTGTTCATTAAAACCATCTTTCATAAGTGTGCCTTATATTGATTTAATGAATGTGAATAAAAATAGAAACTCGAAACAGGAAAAGATCAACTTATCAATATGCAAAGGTGATATATATATATATATATATATATATATATATATATATATATATATATATATATATATATATATATATATATATATATATATAATCCTCGTAGCTTCCATCTCTACGCAATCATCATGTAGCAAAGGTAAACAACTCTCTCCCCAAGGTAGCGTGGAAACCCGTTACTCATTTTAACTCCAGAAAATATATTTTTGTGCTTCTGAACCATGTTTTCAATATGAAGATCTGTTTGTTTAACTATTAATATTATTTTCAAGTCTAAGGTACAGCAATGGGCACAAAAATGAGGCCCTGATATGCGAACATGCATATGGAAATGCAGAGTAAAAGCTTCTGAGTTAATGTTGCATCAATTTATTCTTTTCTTCTCTAAACTCATCTTGCAATCAGTAGTAATACAAGGAATACAAATATGGCACATTCATATGCCAACGTACGTATGGAAATGAATAACTTGTCAAGTACGTCACAGTCACCATAGCTGGTGTGGATTTATTGATATTGTGGAATCATTGGGTACTAATACATGATTTGCTGACATTATCCATTCCACCGTCACATCCAAGATGGAGTAAAAACATCAAAAACCCATCCGATAGCGATATTAAAAATAATCCCGTCGTTGACGAATTTCTGAAGACTTCTGTCGGTGATCGGATAAAATTCCGATCTTACGTTAAAAACAAACCGCGATATTACAAGTATAATCCCGATGAGAAGTTAGAACCGTATCAAGCCAAAAAATCATTCCTCAATCACATGTTCCAATGTGATATGGGAAAGCTACCACCGGAACAAGTTGAACAGTTGAATAATAATTCAACACGACTACGACGACAACATGAAGCAATCATTGACAAATTCAGTAACGGTAATGTTGTTGATGCTAAAATATTTCGGTCGGATAAAATCAGACCTAGAGAAAAGTTAACCGCAGTTAGAAATGTTTTACAAACACTTAATTTACCAGATGTTGTTCCTGAGGACTTATCAACGACAACAATGCCAGTATCAGGACCTGATATAAGGATGCACATCGAGAATATGATTGTAAATCAAAATCAGTTATCGTCATAGAGTGATTTACTAAATATATCGCTATCGGATGGGTTTTTGCTGTTTTTTCGCTTCCATGTTTCATAATCGTCCGGCGGAGTTTCAATAATTTCATAACCGGTTTTCTTCATCATCGTTATCAGTCTCGGTGTGAAATACATTTTGGAATTATTCTCATCAATGATGTCGCTGAGATAGGCAAATCCGTAACTGGTTTGTAATTCACCAGCGTTTGGACACCTATTCAACTTTGTTATGTCATTGAGCAATCGTTCACGATCAATAATGACTTTCTCGATATCTTCGCGAGTCACAGGTAAGTTGCAGTCGCGCTGTTTTCGAGTTGCCGAATAATGAATTTCATGAACACAACGAAATCGATGAATCGCTTGTTTAGTTGCTTCTACTGATCCTAATTCTTCAGAAAACACAAACATTGTAGTGAATCGTTCATCAACGATACTGACCCCGGCTTCCAATGTGTGGTTGGTAATAACAACATCAACGTTGTCGAATGCAGTATTGATACTGCTGAAATCCAACTTCTTTTGGGCAGGATCAGAATCAGTATGATAGCATCTAGCGCGGAATCCGAGATGTTGTGATAATTTCTCTAAGCTCTCTACGGAATAATCGGTTCGTTGTTTGTTGTGTGTGAAAACTGCAACTTTGTCGCCGGTGGTCTTATTACGGTTCTGTTGTTCTATCAATTTTAGAAGATTGCTTCGATGCGACGATTCTGTGATGAATTTCTTTCCTTGATCGGGCTGATAATCATTGATAATGAATTTCATAGTAGACCGTCCTAATTTATCACGAAACAATATTAGATCATCATTGTTGGCATCCGCGTCAAGAACAATTAATCGTTTACATGCTGTTACTAACACGGAGAATTTATCCCATCGTTCCTTGCTGTGTTTCGCTGAAGCAAATTGCTGTCGTCGAATTCCGTGCCACTCATCAACAATCAGCACATCTGGAACACCTTTTATTCGGTGCAAACTCTCCCACTGAACAACAACGCGCCGTTGGTCGCCCGGTTTAAATACGATATCACCAGTAATATCATTGTACGATTCTATACCGTAATCTGATATTACTTTTTCCGTAAATGTTTTCCGATAGCTAATAACAGCCACGGACTGATAATCTTTTAATGAATTCCAAGCTGCTTCTGATTTTACCATGCCGCATGCTGATCCATCAATGTAGTCTTCGTCTGGAATTATTCTGCAACCAGGACCACCTTCATGGGTTAGAATTGCAGTATACGAATAATCCGGATTTCTTTCTCTGAAATATCCTGGATGATGACATTGTCGTCGCATTTTAATGAGATATTTTAGGTATTTTCGGTTAATGATTTCTTTTTTCCT
Source organism: Megalonaias nervosa (assembly GCA_016617855.1). NCBI lineage: Eukaryota > Metazoa > Mollusca > Bivalvia > Unionida > Unionidae > Megalonaias > Megalonaias nervosa. Next base: position 1,239 of record JAECUM010084878.1, on the reverse strand, counting down.
GATTGATCCGTTGGAAGCTGTTCAACAACGTTCATAAGCTCAGTGTTACTTGATGTCCCAGCGATGATTGTTTCGATGGTTTCTTCGACAGTATCACCGTCAATCGGAATAGTTATTTGTTTTCCAGTGGACCTTGGACAACAAATCGAATGATAATTATTATTGATGTATACGAGACAATTATCGCATTTGTCTTCGATGAAATCACCAACGTAATTATATCCGTGTCTGCATTCGCAAATGTTGCAGTGATGACCTGGTCGTCGTGCAATAGAAAATCTATTCTGAGATCCTGCAGCAATACCGGTTAACTGATTAGGTTCCCCTGTCAACGCTATGGAAATCCGTTCAAGATTTTCCGTAGAAATACTATCACAACTAATAATGATTTTGTTGTCTTCATCAAAGTTACATCGTACATATCGCGGCTGAATCGAGCATGGACAGTCGATAATTCAGATGCTGCAAAATGATCACTGTGAGATATTAGTCGTTTCATGAAGTATTTTTTCCTGGTTTATGTGATTTTGTTTTATCCAACTTGATACTGTACAAACCAGCTTGACTATCTATTTTCCATTGGGGGTTTTTCTCATCTGCTGCTCGTTTCGTTAATTCTTGTTGTCGATCAAACGTTACTGGGGTTGATTTACATAACACGTGATAACCACTATTTGTTTCAAAAACAAATACACGATCGCGTTGACAATCGCATAATTGAGAAAAGTAATCAATGATATCATTGATGTTGATTTTTTTTTCGTGGTTTCTTTGATTTCAGTTTCCATATGATGATACGTTAACTCCTCACGGATGAATTTGTATCAAGATCCAATACAGGATATCTTGATCGGAATTTCGGTATTATTTCGGTGACCGATGATTGACCAATAAATTCATTAACGAATCGATTAAAACAATCATCCGATGGAAACACGCAGAATTTATCGAAATGCTGTATAATTATTCCTTGACATGATTTCTCGTATTTGTTACCGAGAACAACAAAATTTCTGATGGCGCTTTCTTTCGTTGAATGCCAAATAACATCATTGAACAACGAATAATACTCGCACAAATGCCAATAGCTGTATTTTGCAACATCAGTTAATTCATTTTGTGGAGTTGTTTCGAAATGTTTATTCACGTAATCATGTGGACCATCAAAGAGATCTTCATCGAGACGATCAAAATATTCATCTTCGCTTAGGTCTTCTACTGTTACCTGGGGAGGTTCAA
>JAECUM010084873.1:7500-17854 GCA_016617855.1 Megalonaias nervosa | reverse complement strand
TCTCTTCTCTCTTCTCTTCTCTCTCTCTCTCTCTCTCTCTCTCTCTCTCTCTCTCTCTCTCTCTCTCTCTCATCCTTTGGTCGGTTTGACTTAACTTTTACCATCATTCGCAAGTCCAGAGATATCGCGGGATGACACAAACGAAAATCCTCTACGTTCGTCATTTCATGGATTTTAGCCTGTATCTTGCTACGATAGTCCAGAGAGAGAGAGAGAGAGAGAGAGAGAGAGAGAGAGAGAGAGAGAGAGAGAGAGAGAGAGAGAGAGAGAGAGGGGGGGGGTCCTTTGGACATTTTCATATTTAATTAATAATAATCGATTTTTAGAACATTATAGTATGTTTAAGAAACAACAACAAAACAAAACATTAAATACATCACAGTATGTGTACCACGTAACCGAGGAATTTACTGTATAATGTCGACATGGTTGCAACATTGTATCATTGATAAACACTGTAGATAAATCCTAAGGAAAGTGCACACGTATCGTTACGATGAACCATAATCTTGTAGGTTACTTGGTGTAATTTCTATTTCAAGGTTTTAATCCAGCCCAAATTCCTTTTCTCTCTCCTCATTTCTGCGTAGTTTGTCCGTTATGCATGAGAGGGGAGGGGGAACAGAAATCAGAAAGGATTGTGATGAAAATGTGTACCGTATTAAATTCATTTAGAAAATGAGGATTATTAATACGTTTTATCGTTATTTTCATATGTCACTAATGATTAATATGTGGAAATTCATCATTGATCTAGAATCTACTGCAGACGGTCGCTAGAATGTTTATACATGTTTATTATTGCGCGATGGGCGGATCACAATTTGATATACGAATAGTATTGGTATATCAATTTGCTTTATACCAACACTTTAAATACCATTTTATTTTTAATGTATGTGGACTATATATATATATATATATATATATATATATATATATATATATATATATATATATATATATATATATATATATATATATATATATATATATATATATCTGTGTGTGTGTGTGTGTGTGTGTGTGTGTGTGTGTAACAATGCAGCTTCGAAATGAGAAGGATTTCTATATATTTGGAATGCAACATTTATGAGTTCCGCTTATGTTTCTGTTGTCTTGATAAATGTTACAATGAACTATAGTTCAGAATGTATCAGTTAGTAACTAGAGACACGCGTAGTAAATTTACCAGTGTAGTCAGAGACTCTCAGTGGAGGCAGGGTGCTTTGAAAATATTCCACATTTAAATAGAATGTGTAATGTTGTGAGGAAATCGGCATTGGAGATACACACCACTGTTGGTTCATCTTCCCATTGGTTTCAAGTGAAAGATCGAAACTATTACAACCTTATTTTTATATTACACCAAATGCTATGAAATTTAAGAAACTGCATTTAAATGGAAATGCTTGAACATTGGTAAAATTACCCAAATTTTTGAAAATTATAATGAACAAATTTCAAAATTGGTGTTTGAGCAACGGCCCTATATCATGAGGCCATATATCTGTCAGTCACGTGCACTTTATATCGTATGCAATCAATCACATATACTTTATATCATATGCAATCAATCACGTGTACTTTATCGACGATATGCGTCTACATATGAGTATGTTTGTTAATGTATGCAAGCATCCTCATTCTACTTTAGCATTACTTACTTACTTACACATTTACTTACTTACACATTTATGTGTATGCTTGCGAACACGTGTGTATGGTATTATATTTGTACTTTTGAGTGTTGCTCGACAGAAGTGTACGGTAAAACAGACGTAAAAATGACTATTTACCTCAATAATATTATGTTAAAGAAAAATATAAGATATATATATATATATATATATATATATATATATATATATATATATATATATATATATATATATATATATATATATATATAGTTTGGTTTGGTGGTACATCAAAGACTCCATCAAGGAACGGAAAGGTCCTTCAATCTGATTGAAATCAGGTGTCAACTATCCTACGTGAAGATCGGACAGCGACCATTTAGGGTCATATTCTGGTGACCTATGTTATTACCATTATTGCTATTTTTATTAGCCAGTCAGATAAAGTCTTATATCATCACGTTTGGGAGGCTGAGTATTATGGCTGAAGAGCATCCTTGTATGCCGAACGATTTTATTCGCTTTCAGATTTCTGAAAGCTGCATCTCCATTGGTTAATTCAAAGGTCATCAGAACATGAGCTTTAAGCGGTCGCTGTCAGATCTTCACGTAGGACAGTGAAGATCTGGTTATATTTAGACTGATATTCCTTAAACATCGAATGTCAATCGAATAATTGAAAATCGGAATAGCTGCCGAATATACTGAGCTTTTTCTGCACGTTATACCATTATAGAGAACAAGAACAAAGCATGGGGATTCCATGTCTCTAGAGTGAACTCTTACTCTTCTATTAAATCAGTGTGGTATATGATACCAAAAGTCACTGGCAAAAATAAAATCAGATGTATCAAGGATTTTAAAAAGATCTGATGAAATGGTAACAAGAATACCAGAAATCTCAAACACATTGGCTGAGATATTGTTGAAGAACTGCAAACATGAAAGTTATTCTGAAAACTTCCATTTTGGTAAAATCTAGAAAGAATAGGTTCATCAAAATTTAAAATCTGCTAATGCTAAAGAATACAATAAACTTTTCACACTTCGAGAGTTACAAGCCCATCTTGACTAAGCCCATCTTGACTAAGCCCATCGACTAAGCCCATCTTGACTAAGCCCATCTTGACTAAGCCCATCCCACCTAAGTAGGACTAGATGATATACACTACCAACTTATGAAACACTTACACATAAGACAGCTTTAAATAAAATCCTAAAAATTTTCCATAAAATTTGGAAACTGGTGACTTCCCGCAGTCTTGGCAAGACACTACCGTAATACACTACCCAAACCTGGAAAGGACGAAACCAACCCTTCGTTCTATCGTCCTGTAAATTAACAAGCAGTATTTGGAACGCCTTGGAACGGAAGAAAAATAGACTACTCTAGTATCTGGAATCCATCAAACTACTGACATAAGTTCAATGTGAAATCAAGCGCCCGACAAGCCAATAGACAACATTGTCAAATTAAAGACATGTTTCTTCCACATATCGGTGTCAAAAAGCACTGGATTTAATACGAGTCGTGTCAAACACAGATTGAGGAACAGATCAGAAGGTCTTTTTTCGGTTGTACGAGCTATTAGTAAGATCGAAACTTGCAATGCTCTGTTGTTCACGGATCAGCTTCTAAGTCGTGGCTACAAATGCATGCTCCGATACACAGTCATGGGCTTATACGGTATCTGGATGCATTAAGAAGGTCCCCTTCAGAAAGTCACTGGGGTGAGGCAAATGAACCATCTCTTTATCTCAGACGATAGAAACTGACTCATCAGTATGCTGCCAGACAGTCTTGCAAATCATCTTACCCCGCATATAATGTAGTGTCCAGGCCCAAATACCAAACATTACACGTTGGGAAACTTAAATTTATTCCACCTTTTGCCATAAGAATTCGTCCTCACACAGGAACGGCAAAGTTCAATGTTGCAAATAATCTACATTCCCCAGATACCACCGTGGTTAAGAAAACCACCTAAAAGAATATTTTGACGCAAGTGAATTCAAAACGTCTTCTAGTTTCCAAAGTAAATGCAATGAAATCAGAGATTCCTATCGTGACCATACGTTCTTGTATACAGACGGTTCGAAGATGGAGACAAAGTTTGAGCTGCCATTGCTACACCCCATTGTCCCATCTCTTGCCGGTTACCTGAAAAAATCTCAACTTTTGTTACAGAAATTACAGCCATGCTCCGACCATTAAACTTTATTGAATTCTGTCCCAAAACAAATTACATAATGTTTTCCAGATTCTCTTTCCGCATTGAAAGCCTTACAACGTCTTAAATCTGACAACCCGTTAAAATCTCAGATATTATAGAAACATAATAATCTCTTACAGCTTGTACTGTTTGTTGGCTGCCTAGTCACATTATTATAATGGGTATTGAAATGGATAAAGGAGTCATATTTGTCCTGTAATCACCCATCTTCAAATGGAAGATTCCATATATTGGCCTCAAATATTGTATAAGTCGGCATATTTGTCATACATGGCAACACACATGAATCGAAAACGCCACAAACTTAAAAAAAACCCGTCAAATCCTCCATAGCAGAGAGGTATCCAGCGTATAGAAGAAATCGGAGAGATGAGGTGGTAATGTGCCGATCGCATATAGGAAACACGTATCTGGCCCGATCACACTTCCAGATGGGTGAACCAGACCGAGATGTCTACACTGCCAACTCTCTCTGATAGTGAGATGTCTACGCTGCCAACTGTCTCTGATAGTGAAATGTCTACACTGCCACCTACCTCTGACAGTGAGATCTCTACACTGCCAAATCCCTCTGATACTGAGATGTCTACACTGCCAACTCCCTCTGATAGCGAGATGTCTGTACTGCCAGCTCTCTCTGATAGTGAGATGTCTACACTGCCAACTCCCTCTGATAGTGAGATGTTTACACTGCCAACTCCCTCTGATAGTGAGATGTCTACATTGCCAACTCCCCCTGATAGTGAGATGTTTACACTGCCAGCTCTCTCTGATAGTGAAGCACATTTTTATCGAGCCTGTCGATTTCCATTTTGTGAAACATAATTATTTTTATGTGAACTGCTTATCGGTTACAATAATGAACTCCACTGCTGAAAGATTAAGAAAATTTAAATATTGAATGTTAATGATGATGATAAGTTTCTCTCTATTTTTGTTTCCAAATACAACATACATGCAAGTAATACATATACATCCAAATACGTCATACATCCTAATAACACATATAAGTTCAAATAATACATACTTCCAACTAATACATATACATCCAAATACTACATATACATCCACATAATACGTATACATCCAAATACTACGTATACATCCACATAATACATATACATCCAAATACTACATATACATCCAGATAATACATATAAATCCAAATACTTCATGTACATCCACATAATACATATACATCCAAATACTACATACTTCCAATTAATACATATACATCCAAATACTACATATACATCCACATAATACATATGTATCCAATACACATCCGAATACTACATACATGCATATATGACATACATCCACATAATACATATACATCCAAATACTACATACTTCCAACTAGTACATATATATCCAAATACTACATATACATCCACATAATACATATGTATCCAATACACATCCGAATACTACATACATGCATATATGACATACATCCACATAATACATATACATCCAAATACTACATACTTCCAACTAATACATATACATCCAAATACTACATATACATCCACATAATACATATACATCCAAATACTACATACTTCCACTAATACATATACACCCAAATGCTACATATACATCCACATAATACATATACATCCAAATACTACATATACATCCACATAATACATATACATCCAAATACTACATATACATCCACGTAATACATATGTATCTAGTACACATCCGAATACTACATACATGCAAATATGACATACATCCATAAAATACATATACGTCTAAATACTACAGATATCCAAATAACACATATAAATCCAAATACTACCTATACATCAAAACACTACATACCAATTCAAACTTACATATACATTCAAATACCACAACGTCCACATAATACATATACATCCAATACTACATATACATCCACATAATACATATACATCTAAATAGTACATATACATCCACATAATACATATACATCCAAATACTGCATATACATCCACATAATACATATACATCTAAATACTACATATACATCCACATAATACATATGCATCCAAATACTACATATACATCCACATAATACATATACATCCAAATACTACATATACATCCACATAATACATATACATCCAAATACTACATATACATCCACATAATACATATACATCCAAATACTACATATACATCCACATAATGCATATACATCCAAATACTACATATACTTCCACATAATACATATACATCCAAATACTACATATACATCCACATAATACATATAGATCCAAATACGTCATATACATCCAAATATGTCATATACATCCAATACTACATACATCCAATTAATACATATACATCCACTGCCAAGCCATAGGAGGTCTTAATTTACTCGCTCACTTTCTCTATTTTTCTACATGTATCTCTCTTGATACCACCGTTGCTCCTACTATCTAACCCTTTATTTTTCCTTTCTCCTACTCTCAGAAGACTTCCTAAAAGGCGGTGGCTTAACGGGTCAATCGGCAGGTAATCTTACCTACTGAGTATACCACCTGTGTATCCCTTTTGCTTTTATAACTGTTTTATTTTTTATCGCTGGTCGATAAGAAACCTTTTATCACTTTTAATTACTCCCACATAAAACCTTTTGTTTGGCGCTAAATAGCCTAATAGCGCTGGTGAGCCGTAAAAATACAATCAATCAATCAATCAATCAATCAATCCAAATACTACATTCATCGAACTAATACATGCACACCCTAATACTGCATATACATTAAAATACTAAATACATCCAAATACTATATACATCCAAATACTACATACATGCAAATATTACGTATATACATCCAAATACTACATATATCCAAATTCTACATACATCTAATTAATACATGTATAAGTACATTCAAATACTACATACATCTATATAATACATATATATCCAGCTAAACATATGCATCCAATTATTATATGCTCATTTTTGTCTCCATTAACTTTACAGTGTCAGAATTGTGCAATATTTTACGATACTGAACACGTTCATATTGCACGACACGTCTGCCTAAAGATAGCATCGTGTATTCGGAACTACTTTGTAAATAAACCACGTACATTCGTGTAGTAGACGCTTCAGGTTTTGATTTGATTAAATTTGTGAATGAACTAAAAAGCAGCTGTTTCGTCCATTTAAAAATATGGATGATAAAATGACGAGGTGGACAAGTTCAGTGAGTCAGAAATGAAACTTTCAAACAATCAAACGAATGAACGTGATAATCGCAATGTCAACAACAAAGATGAGATACGCAGTAATTGAAAATACCGTTCCGATTATCGAAACAATTATTTAGGAGAATATTGATATCTTTTCGCAAACAGAATGGTTAAGACTATGATTAATGCTCTCTAGGGTCTAAAAACTATGAAAATCATATTGAGGCGAAGGACTATTGCATATCTATCAGCGACGTACCGTTTTACAAGATTGTCAAAATATTATATTCTAGAAAAAATACAACTGAAGGTTTTGGTAGGAAACTAAAAGCCTCAGAGCCAATAATCCAAGACGACAAAAAAGTATTATTTCCGCTGGGTAAATGGGGTGTCACACAACAGCTGCTTTTCAATTTTCCCCGTGTAACAATTTTGATACAAAGTTAGACTAGCGATAGAAGACACACTGCATGATACAGGTCATAGTTTGGGTCCCTTCAACAGTGAGATGCAAGTGACAGGGCATAAACATATTTTCTGAAGCTGGTAATAAGAATGGTAATAAATATACTTACCTTTTTGCACATATTTATCAATATAGAAACAACATCCATGCGCATTAATTCTCAATATGACTAAAAATGTCAATCTTAAGTAGACCAAAACGGCAATTCTTTCTTAAACTAATGTAGTGCAGTATTTACCGAAAAACTCGTTCCTATTTTACCATACAAATGCAGTAACCTTTAAGTACTACATACACATCCAAATAATACATACATCCAAATAATACAGTATATATCCAAATACTATATACATCCAAATAATACAGTATATATCCAAATAATATATACATCCAAATATTACAGTATATAGCCAAATACGACATACATCCAAATAATACAGTATATATCCAAATACTATATGCATCCAAATATTACAGTATATATCCAAATACTACATACATCCAAATATTACAGTATATATCCAAATACTACATACATCCAAATAACACATAAATCCAAGTACTACATACATCCAAATTATATATATATATATATATATATATATATATATATATATATATATATATATATATATATATATATATATATATATATATATATATATATACATATACACACAAATACTACATTTACATCCAAATAATACAATATAAATCCAAATACTACATACATCCAAATAATACAATATAAATCCAAATACTACATACATCCAAATAATACAATATATATCCAAATAATACAATATACATCCAAATACTATATACATCGAAATAATACAATATAAATCCAAATACTACATATAAATCCAAATACTACAAATACATCCAAATAATATAATATATCCAAATACTACATACATCCAAATACTACAAATACATCCAAACACTGCAAATACATCCAAATACTGCATACATCCAAACACTGCAAATACATCCAAATACTGCATATAAATCCAAATACTACATACATCCAAATACTACATATAAATCCAAATACTACATACATCCAAATACTACAAATACATCTAAATACTACATATGAATCCAAATACTGTATACATCCAAATACTACAAATACATCAAAATGCTACATACATCCAAATACTGCATACATCCAAATACTACATATAAATCCAAATACTACATACATCCAAATACTACATATAAATCCGAATACTATATACATCCAAATGCTACAAATACATCTAAATACTACATACATCCAAATACTACATATAAATCCAAATACTATATACAACCAAATACTACAAATACATCTAAATAATACATATAAATCCAAATACTATATACAACCAAATACTACAAATGCATCTAAATACTACATATAAATTCAAATACTACATACACCCAAATACTACAAATACATCTAAATACTACATGCATCCAAATACTACATACATCCAAATACTACATAAATCCAAATACTACATACATCCAAATACTACATATAAATTCAAATACTACATACATCCAAATACTACATATAAATTCAAATACTACATACATCCAAATACTACATATAAATCCAAATACTACATACATCCAAATACTACATATAAATTCAAATACTACATACATCCAAATACTACATATAAATCCAAATACTACATACATCCAAATACTACATAAATCCAAATTCTACATACATCCAAATACTACATATAAATTCAAATACTACATACATCCAAATACTACATATAAATTCAAATACTACATACATCCAAATACTACATATAAATTCAAATACTACATAAATCCAAATACTACATACATCCAAATACTACATAAATCCAAATACTACATACATCCAAATACTACATATAAATTCAAATACTACATATACATCGAACTACTACATATACATCCAAAAAGTGTTACATAGTCAACATATTCACAGTTTTATTTTTGTCGCAACTTAGAAATTATTTTATTTGTCATATGCTACCTGGTAGTGGCCTGAAAATTTAAATCTCAGCAAAATAAAGGCTTTTTCCATCCCTTTTTGTCACAGTTGAATGGGGGTTCTTTTACGTGTTATTATTAATTCAGTGTCTCATTTTAGCTCGTGTAGATTGGACTGAGCCAATTTCAATTTGTTCCCAAAAATGTCATTGCTGAGTAAGAATTTATATTGCGTTTTGTTATTTGTGCGGCGTGTCGCTCCTCATAACTGACTCCATGTATTTATAAGGCATAAATAGAATATAAATGGACGCCAACACGATTGTTACTTTAAATGTACATCTTCGTGTTTGCTATACATGCGCACGAGGGCTCGACAGTCGCGACAGAGCTCTCTTTTAAATTTAATTATGCATGCGTTTCTAAAACAAATAAGGAAGATATATGCTTACAACTGTATGTTCCTCCTAAATTTTCACTTTGTAATTTAGAGAATTAAATTATTTGTTGAATTTTACAAAACTTGTTTGTTTTGATTTTTCGGTTACTTAGTTTAAGACCATACGGTCGTAATACCTCCCATAAAGCACCACACAAGAATCGTTGGAATCGCCACCTGATTAAGTTGCTTCTTAAAGTAAATGATAAAGCTAATTGTTCAAACCTAATGAGATAGAATATAGCTGAAATAAAACCTCTAACTACTGCATCATATACAGAATTCTTCACGTTTACAATATGGTTTGAGAATCTCTCTCTCTCTCTCTCTCTCTCTCTCTCTCTCTCTCTCTCTCTCTCTCTCTCTCTCTCTCTCTCTCTCTCTCAGCAGC
>JAECUM010084873.1:0-2500 GCA_016617855.1 Megalonaias nervosa | reverse complement strand
TTAACGTGGTGTGACTAACTCCTATCGTTCTCGTCATTCACCAGACCTTGGACTACCTTGGTACAACACCTACTGTACACTAAATATACAGACTCTACACTGTACACTAAATACACTATTTTACACCAAATATACCTATTGTACACTAAGTATACATAGTTTGGACCAAATATACCTATTGTAAACTAAATATAACAACTGTACACTATTCCACACCAAATATACCTATTGTACACTAAATATAGCAACTGTACACTATTCTACACCATAAATATACCTATTGTACACTAAATATACCAATTGTACACTATTTTACACCAAAAATGCACCTATTGTAAACTAAATATACCAATTGTACACTACTCTACACCAAATATACCTATTGAACACTACATATACCAACTGTACAATATTATACACCAAATATACCTTTTGTACACTAAATATACCAATTGTACACTATTCTACACCAAATATACATATTGTGCACTAAATATACCAATTGTACCCTACTCTACACCGAATATACCTATTGTACACTAAATATACCAATTGTACACTATTCCACACAAACAATATACCTATTGTACACTAAATATACCAACTGTACACTATTCTATACAAGATATACCTATTGTATACTAAATATACCAATTGTACACTAATCTATGCCAAAAATATACCAATTGTACACTAAATGTACCAATTGTATACTATTCTACACCAAAATATACCTATTGTACACTAAAATTACCAACTGTACACTATTATACACCAAATATACCTACTGTACACTAAATATTCCAATTGTACACTATTCCACACCCAAACTATACCTATTGTACACTAAATATACCAACTGTACACTATTCTACACCAAATATACCTATTGTACACTAAATATACCAATTGTACACTACTCTACACCAAATATACCTATTGTAAACTAAAAATAACAATTGTACACTACTATACACCAAATACACCTATTGTAAACTAAATATACCAACTGTACAATATCCTACACCACATATACGTACTGTACACTAAATATACCAATTGTACACTATTCTACACCAAATATACATATTGTGCACTAAATATACCAATTTTACACTACTATAAACCGAATATACCTGTTGCAAATTAAATGCACCAACTGTAAACTTTTCTACACCAAATATATCTATTGTACACTAAATATGCCAGCTGTACACTATTCCTACACCAAATATACCTATTGCACACTAAATATACCAATTGTACACTATTCTACACCAAAAATATACCTATTGTACACTACATATACCAACTGTACAATATTCTACACCAAATATATTTATTGTACACTAAATATACCAATTGTACACTATTCTACACCAAACATATACCTGTTGTACACCAAATATACCATCTGTATACTATTCTACATCAAATATACATATTGTACACTAAATATACCAACCAACTGTACACAATTCTGCACCAAATATACCTATTGTACACTAAAAATACCAACTATACACTACTGTACACCCAAAATATACCTATTGTACACTAAATGTACCAACTGTACACTATTCTGCACCAAATATACCTATTGTAAACTGAATATACCAATCGTACACTATTCTGCACCATATATACCTATTGTACACTAGATATACATATTCTACACCAAACATATACCTATTGTACACTAAATATACCAAATGTACACTATTCTACACCAAAAATATAACTATTGTGCACTTACTATACCAACTGTACACTATGCTACACCCATTATACCTATTGTACACTAGATGTACCAACTGTACACTATTCTACACCAAATATATACTTATTGTACACTAAATATACCAACTGCACAATATTCTATACCATAAATATACCTGTTGTACACAAAAATAGCGACTGTACACTGTTCTGCATCAAAAATGTAACGTTTGTAAACTGAATGTACCAACTGTACACTATTCTGCACCAAATATACCTATTATACACTACATTTACCAATTGTACACAATTCTACACCAAATATACCTATTGTACACTAAATATACATATTCTACACCAGAAAAATACCTATTGTAAACTGAATATACCTATTGTTCACTAAATATACATATTCTACACCAAATATACCTACTGTACACTAAATATACATATTTTACACCAAATATAGCTATTGTGCACTAAATATACCAACTGTACACTATTCTACACCAAATATACCAATTGTACACTATTCTACATCAAAAATATATCTATTGTGCACTAAATATTTCAACTGTACACTATTCTACCCCAGATATACCTATTGTACACTAAATATACTAATTGTACACTATTCTACACCAAATATACCTATTGTACACTCAATATACGTATTCTACACCAAATATATACCTATTGTACACTAAATATATCAACTGTACACTATTCTGCACCAAATATACCTATTGTACACTAAATATCCCAACTGTACACTATTCTA
>JAECUM010084872.1:0-14272 GCA_016617855.1 Megalonaias nervosa | reverse complement strand
ATATATATATATATATATATATATATATCTTTATAGAAGATGAGGCGTGCCCGGGAGGGGGTTAGATTATTGTGACCAAAAGTAGCTGCATCATTTAACAAATATAAACTATAATTCATCAACATTAATTTATTACACAGTAAGTAATTTATTTCCTAGCACGATCTAAAATGTGTTAATCCGTCATTTAAAGATTACGATATAATTTTGCAGTGTTAACCTAACATTTTAGGTTCAGTCATACAGTAAAGAAAGTTTAAATGAATATTTTGCTATTTGATAGTTTCATCGGTATTCACAACATTTTATCTTATGCTCTCTTTTCGCGTTCATAAATGGAGAAAGTAAATCCTTCATTATAAATCAATGTAGCATAGGAGAATTCCACCCTTAGAACCAAACGTTTGCATCAGATACTTGGCAAAGTGTCATACTAGAGAAACGTAGAGATGCATATGAATCAAGTTGGAAGATCAAGAATACGAGCAGGATATACAATACCAAAGAAAGGATTTATTTCCTAAACGTTTGAAAATATTTCCGATCGCACATCCAGGGGGATATTAGCGGCATATTAGCGGCCGCACTGGGGACGATAGCCAGTGCATTTGACATGAATAACAGGGATTTGGGTAAGTATAAGGGTTAGGGTTAGGTTTAGGGTCAGTAAGACAATGCCTTTCCAGAATGCATTTTTTTTTCTTTTTTGCCACGTGACTTTCCAATAAAGTTTATTATTTGAAGATTTCAGGACGTTTCAAAGGAATTTTCTCTTTTGGTGCTTTATCAGATTTGCAACTCTATCTGTTTGGTTCATATATTTTTAATAATGATATTGGCTTTTGCTTCTGAGCGAAATAGATCTTAGAATGTTTCTTTTTCGCGTCTCGGCCCTAATTCTGATGGAACACGTTTTTATTTTGCATTAAAATAAAAAACAAGAAATAGCAAAAGGCAACAAGCTTTGTAAAATTAAAAATATTGATCTATTTCTCTAACATACAAGTGAAGGAATTAAAATAAGTTACAGTATGGTGAATTAAATCCTGAAGTCATAACTGTTCTATCAATTCCAAAAGTTTCGAGTAATCCCATCGAATTCTAAAGGTGTTCCGAATGATGGTCAGTAAACTAGAATTGCCCAACCATGCTATTATCTAAACATCCAATAAGGCTTACTATATCCGTTGGTTCGGATACTCTTTGTAATTACATTAAGATCTAGGTAACACTCCGTGTAACAAAGTACATGTATGTTCATTCCCCCAGTTATGTTGTGGAATTGATTAAATTTATTTTGCTTATTCAGATGGAAGAAAGGCAGGCCCTTTAAAGCAAGACTCGAGGTATAATTTTCGTCAAAATTTGAACCAGAATTGGTTTCGTTATCATGTTTGCATGATATCAACTATAAAATAAAATCCAGAAAGAAATAAACATTCACCAAATTATTCAAGGTCCTGTTCTTGTACACTAAACTTGATCAATATACATTCCATAAAAGTGAAGAAAAACTGGTGTCTGTATTTATCCAAATGGATCTCATATAAAAGTTTCCTATTTCTTTAAATTACTGGAGGTGAATGGCATTTGTTATGAAGGATACCAATCGATGCCTGTAAGTTATTAATTCATTACCAAGAAGTAAAAGGAATGAACGATGTCATTAAGGGCTTAAACCGTACAACAAAATACTTTCCATCAAGATAAATAACCACGGTGAATGTAACATTTAAAAATGTTTGTAAGAAAGGTCAGGAATAGTAATGAGAGAGAGGGAGGAGTAAATGAAAGAGGAGCACCACCACCATCATCATCATCATCATCATCAGCCATTATTTGAGTTTAGTTTGTTGCCAAATTCAAATTAATTCGACGTTGACCATGTATCTAATATATTTACAAACCTGTCTAGGATATCCTAATAAATAATGCCATGAAGTCAACCAGGATTTGATGTCATATCTTTACAAAACAATTACGTGGTCTCAAGTGGTATAAATTCGATTGTAATACAAAGTTAGGAATTTGTGGTAACTAATCATCTAAGTTGCGCTAGAATCAGCATAATATTTAATCATCCATGTTTTAACAGTTTTGAATTCAGAAATGCACATTGCAATGGAGTCATGGTGTTTTAGGTCCAGATGGTAGATCATAACAAAAATAACTTATTGTTATTATTTCTGTAGATCATTATTATACATATTTATAAAGCAACTCTTTCCAAATAAACATAGATGGCCTAATTTGTCCATAACCGCTAACGATATTTAGGCACATCACGAAAATTAAATTTGGATCATAATATGGTGTACACTCTTCTATCTACACAATGGTAATAACCTACTCATCTATTTTAAAAACAAGACTAAGTAAAAGTTTATAATTTTCCGGTTAAAGGTGAAATCTGGTAAAATAATAATGGTCACCAATGGCTTAAGTTTATATCACACGATTCTCAGTAACAATATGAAGCCAAATCAAGGTCTTGACTCATTTGTCTACTGGTAGCATAGGTTCAAATTAAAAACTTCGAACACAGTTTGCTTCTGACACTTCCAGAGATGTACAGGTCTGTAGTCTCTAGAGGACTGAATTTAAAAAAGCAAACAAATGCCTCAGGTTATCCTAAAGATCATACACAATTAAGGAAGAAAATAATTTTGGAACTTTTTCTCTGGATGTTCGTGTTCTCTCCATCTATATATAATGTACACGATGAGTTTGATTATTCAAACAATTCAATTGTCCAAATGTAAAAACTTGCGCTTGGATATAAATGCTAAATTGATTTGGAGAACTGTACTTATCAAGCGATCTTACGACGGCCAAAACAATGATTTTTATTACCGCAGATTCTACAGATTGTGTTGCCCTTATAGGAAAGGTAGCGTACACCGCTGTTATAATACACGAACAATTAATCAACAAAACTAAATTTATAAAATTAGATACTAACTTGTTTTAAGAATTTTATAAGAACAAATTCTCCCCGAAAATGAATATGTTGTTTTCAAAACAAGCCATATTAAAATAAATATATCTGTTACAACCTACCATATTAAAAGCAATATATTAATGTCCTTTCTTCTTTGAGGGGGTTTATATGTTTTTCCTATTTTGTTTGGATTTTGTATATAATTAGAATATAAAAATGATGAAATATAACTATTTTAAGGTCTCACTTGGAAGAAATATGATTATCCCAATTTGTCAGTTTTTATTGGGATGTATAACATAATTTAGTGGGGGTTTTTAAAAATTGCTGTATAAAAAGAAAACAATAGGAAGTTTGCGACCAGTCTTTCTCAAGTATTCTAGGTGTTCCTTACTGTATGTATATTAAAGAAAAGTGGAACAGGTGTGATGATTACAGGTGAATGTTATTGTTCTAACTGATATTTTGGTGGTTCAAGTGATCAGGGAAGGGTGGTGTCATTTGAAAACAAAACACATCCATGAAACGTATATGTTGCAAAACCCACCAGAAGTATTATATGTTGTGCACATAGTAATTATCACAGATAATTCCAGGTGTTCCCTACAGAACATTGGTCTGTAATCCCATTTATAAGAGCTTCTAGTGGCATTAAATCTTGGTATAAATAAAGTTTAATATCCTTAGTATTATTATTTCTTGACTCACAATCATGGAGGCTAAGTCACACATTGATGTAGTATCGTATGTTAATGATGGCACTTACCCAGCAAATCTGGCAGTTATCAAAGATCTCAATAAGAGAAAAAGTGAACTGAAGCTAAAGGCTTAACTGCAATCAGTAGTGTACTTTAAAAAGATAAATCTCATGTTCTTAGAAGAAATGAGGTATCAACAGTCATAGCAAGTCTTCATTGTATTAAGTAGTACTGTAAAAAAATAGTAATCATAATATAATATCCATGGAAACATCTAAGTTACTCAGATAATATATACCTAACCTGGGTCTAATTGGCCATAATGAAAATAATAACAATTTAACATTTCTTGCTAAGCTAATAAATACATTGATATGTCCAATCTCTACCAAGATCAATTATCCATCATTATTCCAAGGAGCAGAATCTCTGTTTGTCTCTGCTCTTTTTCTTCCTCTTCGTCTTTCTTTCTCTCTCTCTCTCTCTCTCTCTCTCTCTCTCTCTCTCTCTCTCTCTCTCTCTCTCTCTCTCTTGTCCCTTTTGTCTTTGTCTCTCTTTCTCCCTGACATTCCTCCCCACCTCTCTCTTTCTTCCTCTCTCTGTCTTCCTTTCACTCCTCCTGTCTTCTTCTGTCTTCCTTTTTCATTTCTCCGTTTCACTCTTTCTTTTTTCCTCTCTCTCTCTCTTCCTTCTGTCTTCCTTTTCTTCGCTCATGACCTCTCACTCCCTTCCTTTGTCGTTTTACCTCTTGTCCTGTCTGTCTTCCCCTCTCTCCGTCTCACTCTCTCCCCATAAATTTCCACCATCTGCCTCTCTAGAACTCTCAAATATACTCCGTCTTCCTCTCTCTCTCTCTCTCTCTCTCTCCTACCCTATCTCTTCCTTTCTCTCTTCCTCTCTCACTCTCTCTGGTATTCTCTAACGTTTCCTCTCACTCTCTCTCTCTTGCTCTATCCATTTTCACCATCTGTCTCTCTAGAACTCTCATATATACTACATATTCCTCTGTCTTTCTGCCTCCCTCTGTCCCTCTCATCCTCTGTGCCTGTCGTCCTCGTTCTCTATTTTCCTCTACTCTCTCTTCCTCTGTCTTCGTCTTTTCACCGACCTCTCTTTCCTTCTCTCGTCCCCTATCTCGTCCTTTCTGTTTTCCTCTCTCACTCTTTCTCTTACTTATTCTCTAAATCCCCCCCCCTCTCTCTCTCTCTCTCTCTCTCTCTCTCTCTCTCTCTCTCTCTCTCTCTCTCTCTCTCTCTCTCTCTCTCTCTCCATTGTCACCATCTGTCTCTCTAGAACTCTCATATATACTCCCTCTTCCTCTGTCTTTCTCTCATTTTCTGTCAGTCTCTCTCTCATACTCTATATCTTCCTTCGTCACTCACTCTTTCTCTCTCTCTTATTCTCTAACTTTTCCCCCTCCTTTCTCACTCTCTCTCTCTCTCTCTTGCTCCCTCCATTTTCACCATTTGTCTCTCTTGGACTCTCATATATACTACCTTTCCTTTGTCTTTTTCTCTCCCTGTCTCTCTCTCTCTCTCTTCTTCTGTCTTGCTCTTACCCTATCTTAATTCCTTCCTCACTTCATCTCCATCTCTTGATCTTTCTCTTTCTCTCTCACTCCTCTCACTTGCCCTCCCCCCCTCTCTCTCTCTCTGCTCCGTTTTCATCATCTGTCTCAACAGTGTTCTCATATATATTCACCCTTTCTCTCTGCGGTACACAAAGCACATAATTATAAATTGTTAACGTTCTTTTCTTGTACTTTCAAAGTAAAATTTAATCGTTATATTGTTATTTTAACGGGTAAATGTGCTGGTGGACATCCGGGCCATGACAAAACATATGAGAAATGCAAGGAAGGGTATTACTGGAAGGGGATGAAACAAGATGTAATAAAATATGTCATTGAGTGCGATAAATGCAGTAGAGTGAATCTAGGGCCCATAAAAGCAGCACCTCCTCTGAATTCTTTACCAGTGCTATCCAAAGTGCGGAAATTGGTTGGATTTGATATTATCAGTCCTCTTCCAAAGACAGACAATGGGAACAAATATATTGTTGCAGCCACAGATGATTTTTCCAAGCTGCTAACACTTATCACTGTAGCCATTTGAAACTTTATACAAGGAGACCAGGTATGACAAAAGCCACCTGCACCAACGATGACACAAATTCCAAGGAAACACTAAAAAAACAACTGAAGAGACATGACAAAAGACAACTTCAACTCCTCCAACAATACGTAATAGAGCAATGGTAATCGAAATAAAGTTCTTAAAAGACAAACGAGTCAACAATTTAAAAGACTGCCAATAAGACTTCCAAGAAGGCCCCAGCTACACAAGGAAAACAAAAACATTCATAATATCTTCAATCCACCTACATAAAAACAATGCAAAAACAGTTGCAGGAAAATGCAGTTCGCCTTTATGAAGTGACCAAGGTATAATCTACATAAGACATCCTCAGCCCCAACAAAAATCCAGATTGTATGAGGTGATGGTAATTGTATGTTTAGAGCTATAAGCTTTGCAATTTCAGGAAATGAATAGAATAACAACATTTGCCGTAATATTATTGTCAGGCATATGCACTCTACAATGGGTACTAAAACGCTTAGCAATTACCTCAACAACAATGTAAACATGTATTTACAGGACAGTAATACAGAGTCGAATACTGTGTTGGCAACTGATCCCGAAATGAGTCCAGCATCACTGTTACCCAGACAGTTATGTGTATAGTGCTAGTGGAACAAATTCCAAAGAGTTAAGCGCAATGATTGGTTGAGGTATCCAGCATCCTTTTCCTTGGACACTTTCACTCAGTCTGGAATTCATTTACAAAACCTTGCAAATGTCTATTTTTATGTAGTGTTAGGTTACTAAGAAGACCGATGAATATTCCATGCAAATGAGTTTTGAAAGGTTATTCGTCTGAACTTGAAATCTGTATTAATGTAAAGGCTCATTTGAAATCAACCCTATATGTTAGTTTGTTTAGTGAACCATTACATGTATTATATTTAACATGTGGGCCTTAAGCAGATTAAGAAAGAGTCCATTAATGAAAAGAAACCAGTTGGTTGTAGACGGGAAAGAATCAGCTAGCTTATTCTGTCCCCCCCAATCCCCGATTTGTTAAGTGACCCATTATATGTATGATATTTCACTTGTAGGCCTTACGTGTATTACCAAAGAACCCATCAACGAAAATAAGTTATTGGTGGGGGGAGAGAATCAGCTACCTGATTGGCTGTTGCACCGGGAACGAGATTAATCTTAAGACAATGATAAAGTGTTAGAAAATGCTCATGTGCTGACATTTTACTGATATAAAATTGTCAGCTCTTATCTTAAAACAATGGATTATCCAGTAACTCGTATTTAGCCGAGCATATAAGTTGAACTGCATGCGAAAGCTCTATTATTCAAAGTAATAGAAAATAACAAAAATCGTAACTATTTATCATTGTTAGAAGTCTATATATGTCAGACAAATTGAGTAAATTTATAAAACTTAACATTATTACAGGGTTCAAAGTAAGGTTGTCTAAATCATATATCTGGCCAATATTGACAATATTGTCTTCAAACAATGTCAGAAATTGCTACATGATTATTTAGACTTTATAAAATTGTACAATTATCAGCTTTATTATTGTGGCCCTAAAGGTGTGCAGTTGAACGAAAGATATAATTTCTGCCATAATTTCAAGTTTCTGAGCAGAGGAATTTCAGCATTTTAACTGTGGGACTAGTAGTATTTATTTGGTAGGGTCAACATTTAAAGTACTGTTATGTATACATCTACGTGGACACTTTTGGATCATAACTCATTTTGGTAAGATGTCGCCAAATATTCTCACGGTCTAGTAACCATCCATGATGGGATGAAGGATTTGCTTTATTGCTTTATTCACTGATTCTGTCAAAAAGAAGCCGGTTCTGTTTTGCATCTTCAGAGAGTTGTAGTTATAGATGATTAGTTATTACAGTACACTATGTTGTTCGTGAACAACTTACCACCAGAAAAACATCTATACAAGCACGACTAAGAAATACCAACCCAAACGTGATGACACTGGTAAAAGTAATGGTTGGGATTATGACGAAATTGATGATATGTAAATGTGGATATAAAATATCAGTCCGTATGATTCAGTCAAATAATAGATACCAGCTATACAGTTTATATTTATATATATGGACTCTTTCGTCCATATAAAGGACTTATTCTTATACCGCAATAGATGCTAGTTACTGGAAAGCATGCAATATTTACAATACTAGACAAATATTCTGCAGATTTCCAAATTATGCATGTTTGCTTCTTAATATTTAGATAATACATAAAGCTATCAATGAACAGCATCTCCTTCCAAAGAGTCAGAAGAACAATATTTATCTGAGGTGAGAAATCTGCATTGCATAGACGTTAGATTCAATGCCAATTTGCATAAAACTATGGAAGGTGCAGAAGGACTGGCCTTTCTCCTTCTTGGGTTCAAGCAGAGAATTCATGAAATTATTTTAAATCTATTTGAAAAATTGTTCAATCCTGTGCATGATACGCAATATATGGATATATTTGAAGCTAGTACTCTTTTTGTAACATACCTTGATATTAGTTTCTATACAATATAACCCAGCCCTATTTCTCAACTTGTACTATTATAAGAATGGATAGTTATTTAGGTCGTCATACCTAAATAATGAAAAATACTAGAAAACACAGATGCTTGTAAACATTCGAATGCCTCATACACTATTCTTTTCGCCATAATTTACAAAGCGGAATGTGGTTATTCAACTGCAAATAATTTCTTTTAATAAATATAATTATAAGTGTGCAAGGCTATTACAATATTCTTTTCAACAATGGAGAGCAATTATATATTTTGTTTTCATCTTCTTCTACTTCTTCTTCTTCTTCTTCTTCTTCTTCTTCTTCTTATTATTATTATTATTATTATTATTATTATTTCATGTGTCTGTCTCGAAAATGCATACATTAATAATAATAAATTGCAACTATAAGACATTTTGATAATACCAAATATGATGCAATTGATGACGACTATAATAAATATCCTTGAAATATGCGTCAGTACCTTCATGCATCACACAGTACGACTGGAAATTATTTTTAAAAAAACTTACAATGTTTCCGTCCCGATCAAATGATCATTATTAATCTTAGAGTAACATTAATTACTACGAAAGAAGTAGCTAACAGTAGCTAACAAAACACAAGGGAAAAACACAAAGCAAGAATGAAGTAAATACGCAGGCAATCACGTTTAAGAAAGACATGATATCCGATAAAGAAAACAACGAAACAATTTATAATTGTCACCATATGTAATTGCCGATTCAGTCTGTTTGAGAAAGTGCCTTTAATAATGTTTTTTTTTTTTCAAATTCGTTGAAAGATTATCTGATTATTTATTATTGTATGCTTAGATCCGTTGATTTATTTCCTACAATACAATACTGCATAGATATTAGTTGCCTTAACTTTTATATCCATACCCTTTAACTCAAAGAGTGTTGTTAAGTTATTGGCGTTTTCATTTTCAATTGCCAGAAAAGTTTTACAGTTACGAATGGTGAATATAAACAATTTGGTGACTTCATTTCCAAACTTGTTATATATCCCTTAAACTTGACCTGATCACATACACTGATATATACTCTAGCATAGCTCCATGTGTCATCTTGAAGTGACAAATCAAATATTTGCTATACAAATTGGGAATTATATGTTTTATTTAATAATGTTTATTAATACATATTATACATTGTCAATAGTTAAGGTGCTAGTTCCTGAAACTTTATATTGGCTCCATCAAAGTAGAAAAATTAAACCACCCGCAAGCGTCGTAATCACAAGGCACAGTTCCTTTTCATCCAAATAATGACTTAAATAAATTATTATATAAGGAATTATATAACAAATTAATGTTTATAGTTTGATCCTTTGTAAGATAAAGATCTTCTCTAAACATGGTGTTTTCCACATATATAATAGTATATCTTTATTAGAGTTACATTTTTCAAATAAGATTTTGATTGCTATTAATATCATTGAATAAAACTAGGATGCTGAATCAATTATCACAACACGATGGTCATATTGGACATTCCTATGTATGTGTTCTGTGTATTACTATCGTGTTTAACTTCTTTGTATATTTCCTTCGTTTCTATATACCAGATGGAATGCACTTAATGAGTTATAAGTCAAGGTGCATGAAGACAATCTTACATACCATAGACACTAATATGTTGCAACCTATTCATTAAAACATCGTGTATTTACAGGTTACTGCATTTGTATGGGAAAATATGAACTAGTTTTTTTTAGTAATACTACAGGCCATCTCAGCTAAACTCCATAAAGCCAGTCTGTGATGCAATGTAACCTTCGTTATATTTGTTTCGACTTTGGAACCATACTTCTTTACGAGCGAATGCAAACTTGTAATGATGCTTGGGGTAGTCTTATCAACCCTTCATCCCTGACATATCTTTTAAAGGTTCAAGAATGATGTGTTGCAAAATGAAAATTTTGCATTTAATGAACATATGTATCTTCAAATCAATTATGCAGCATGATACACCAGAATAACACCCGTAGATCAATATATTTGTGAAGAGAATAGAGCAAAACTCATTAAAAAGGCACTGAAAAAAAATCTAATCGAGCGCAGATATATTATTGGTGTCGTAAGCAAACTTAATTGAACGGAAAGACGACTCTGCAAAGTCTTAGTATTTGCCAAGATTTTCTATTGCTCCGCCAGATTTAAATCAGAGTCATCACAAACGTTTAACATATTCTGAATACCCAATCCACATTACGAGATGCAGACAGGACATGACTTGCGCTGCAAAGAGACGGACAACAATCAATATTAGCAGCTCTTTCCGGTCGTTATATATAGATATATATCTCTGAAGAAATGTTAGTCATATGTTTCACATTAAGTATATGTATCCAAAAGACGAGATAAATAAAATATTTGGCAAACCATATAATACATACAATGAAAGGGATGCAAACATAGAAATCAAGATTCATCTAAGTTATGAGAGAAGCAGTTTCTACTGACTTCTTCAAGCAGGTTTTAACGAGATGATTGGTTAGAGATAATAGATTTATCTTTTTATGAAATGGTCGTTTCACCTCTAATACGTGCGCGTGACAGTTGTAGTTGTTCGTCTTAACGTACGTTTAAGTATGCGCTAAAGAAAATAACACATTGCTTAGTTTTGATGACTGTAATGTATTCCAGTCTTTATCTTTACATAATGAAACAACACTATTTGTAAACTTTGGCAATTTTATGCACTTTTCGCAAATGGACATTTGCACATTTTCTGCTTTCTATTAATTCATATACAACAGTAACACCCATAATTAGGGACAATAATTATTTGGTAGAAATAATTAGATAAGACAAATCAGATATATCAAGTCCAAATTCTTTAACTGCTGACTTTTCTCACTGTTGGTTTCTTTTCAGTTCTGTGTTCTATACGTATATGATGATCTTCTGTAAGGTTCCTTGTCAAAAGCATCTTTGTTAAAATTAATTTTGTAATGGATGGAGAATGGATTATACACACAAGCAATACAAACAGGGTTTTCGATATGTGTAAGATTTTCCATCTTCCATAGAGATCAATGTAAATAATATCATTGTAAAAATATGCTCCTCTTGAACTTTGATATTAATTCAGCAACTTTTATAATACAAGCTTGCCTTCACTTTAGCACACCTTTCAGAACCTGAACAAATGCATCATTTTAGGTGCTTTTACTATGCAGAGTGTTCTGTCATGGTTTGATTGATACAAAATGCCTTCAAAGGGTTGGCAAGTAATCTGTTGCCTTGCTTAGGTTCTCTGTCCATAATCAA
Organism: Megalonaias nervosa; assembly: GCA_016617855.1. Classification (NCBI taxonomy): domain Eukaryota; kingdom Metazoa; phylum Mollusca; class Bivalvia; order Unionida; family Unionidae; genus Megalonaias; species Megalonaias nervosa. Next base: position 2,706 of record JAECUM010084872.1, on the reverse strand, counting down.
TTTCAGTTTCACTTTAGAACACTGGATCCGAGTGTACAAATGTAACCAAACTGGATGCACATACCAGAACAATTTAACATAGAAAAGGTTGATTACACTATATATATATATATATATATATATATATATATATATATATACGCTCATGTAAGGACATTTATGGGAAGTGTGATTGGGTCTACAATTTCCCGCCAGTTTCGTAGGGTAACGCGCTGTCAATGGCCAATATATTTAAAGTTTTTAATCACGTGTTATGCCCAGCCAATCGCAATACTTTCGCATCGGCTACACGCGGAGGGATTCTCTCTGCTAAGGACTTTGGCGTGAGTTGAGCCAATTTCCTTCTGGGGTGCGGACGTGTTCTCTTTATCTGTAGAAATCTTTTCTTCGTTGTTATCGGTTCATGCTGTTAGAACTTCTTCGTTTCCTGGAATTTTGACCCAGATGAATCGTCCTGAAAGTTAAGTAATTACTTACATTAACTTGTTTCCATTCCATAAATTCTGCTAACCTTTCTTTTGTTATACATTTCATCACACTCTCACTGGGTCATTCCATATGTAAAAGACTGCAGAGTCATTTTGAAATCAGAAATAAACGATCGTTTGCTCCCCGATTTCAATATTCTGCGCTATTCTAGAATTTATATGCATGGGGGCAGGATAGTCGACAAAATTATCAGTTTTGAGCTCTCTGTCGTACACAAAATCAAACCAGAGAACCATCAAGCTATATGTAGATATACTTCCTATCGTCTCTTGCATAAATTCATTTCATCAACATATGTGCCTAAAAGTGCTTTGTCAGTCTTTTGTCCATGTTACAGTTAAAATACTTTCGAACAGGATTTGTAAGCGACTATGTTTGTTTTCTTTCAATTGGTTCCGTACCACTAGCTTGTGTTTTCCAGCTGGTTCCGTACCTCTGGATTGTGTGTTAGCCAGCTGCTTCGTTACTACTGGATTTTATGTTAACCTTCTGTTTCCCAGTTGGTTGCTTACCAATGGAATTTATGATTACCTGTTTATTCCGTATCACTGGCCTGTGTGTTTACCAGTTGGTTCCGTACGACTGAACTGTGCATTTCCTACTTTGTTCCGTGCTACTGGACTTTGTGTTTCCCAGTTGGTTCCGTACCACTGGATTTTATGATTACCAGTTGATTCCGTACCACTGGACTGTGCATTACCTACTTTGTTCCGTGCTACTGGACTTTGTGTTTACCAGTTGGTTCCGTACCACTGGATTTTATGATTACCAGTTGATTCCGTATCACTGGCCTGTGTGTTTACCAGTTGGTTCCGCACCACTGGATTTTATGATTATCAGTTGATTACGCATTACTGGCCCGTGTGTTTACCAGTTGTTTCCGTACATTTTACGTTTGCATCGAGTTTCTTGCTTGGCATACTTGCATTTTCTGTACCTCACTACTTGACACTTGATTAGTCATTTATGCTTTCTGCTTCCATCACTTCGCTTCATGTCAGTGGGATATGTGTTGCCCAAATCGTTTAGGCCCACTGACCTTTTGTAATTATCAGTTGGTACTGGTTTTATGCTGAATAACGCACCTCAAAACAATGACCCATAATTTTTATAATGGTCAAATTTTGTTTCTATTTTTATTTTCTTCCTTACTATTACCGAGTTCATGCCTCATCTCACTACAGTGAACAGTGATGTTCATAATATTACACTAAGGATTATGCATTTGCAACGATTGCTACGTAGTAATACACTGACATTGATGTAATTATTAACTTTTTATGGCATTCCTTACAGAAAATGCCCCCTACAAAGAAAGCTGCGGCGGCATCTCAAATGGCAATGAAGACAGCTAGACCATCAAGGTCCAAAATCCAAGAGGCAGTGAAGTGGCCCAGAAAGAAGGCACCATTGTTAATACCAACTGCCACCAACCCTCAACCTGGAACATCCAGCGAAGGGCTTGGATGGACCCCCGTCTTCTTAATATTATAACCCAAGCGACACATGAGATCCATAACAAATTTGATCAGCTGGTAGCTATGCTGAGCCCGTCTTCGGAAAATTGTCATCAAACAGGGTTTCAACTTGAACCCTCCGTAGCAACAGACAACACACCAGCAGCATCCATGGTCTCTCCTGCCATTGTGGAAACCGCGGCTTCAGCTACAGGTACAGTTGTGGATACAGGTAACGTTGTCCAAATCGTTTGTGCCTCCGGGGCGCTTCCACAATCGCAATTCGTAAGCTTGTCGGTCACACCATCCACTCTAATCCCTGATAAAGTTAAGGCAAACAAAGATCCGAACAACCCCGAAACACTAACCCGAACAAGAATCCTGTCGGCAAATAGTGCTGATCCTTTTCCTACCCAGGTCAGAATTGACCACTTGCAATATTAACGTCTCGATTTCGATCCTGCCACAAAGGAATGATTGCTCTTAGGTTTTCGAAAGGGTTTTGATGTGGGGTTTAAGGGGACATTTCAATCACACGTATGTAATAATCTGAAATCAGCTCAAACTAATGCCCAAATTACTGAAGAAAAGATACAGAAAAATTGTCAGCGGGTCGCTTTGCAGGGCCTTTTGTACAAAGCCATTTCCCAATTTACACATGTCGCCCCTGGGTCTAGTCGAAAAGAAAATTCCTGGGTCTTTCAGACTAAATCATTACCTTTCCTTCCCACCGGGCAGTTCGGTTAACGATGGAATTCCA
>JAECUM010084868.1:0-14404 GCA_016617855.1 Megalonaias nervosa | reverse complement strand
CGATTAGGATGCTAACTATTTTTGTTGTGTAGTTCTAATTTCAAATGTTGAAACATATATATATATATATATATATATATATATATATATATATATATATATATATATATATATATATATATATAATTTGTTTTCTGTAGATATGTTTTTCAAAGCAGTAACATATTGTAAACTATCTAGTTAAAAATGATATTAATTTATTTATTAGTTTGCTATTACAAAGTAATTCAGAGGTCTTCATAAGTAACAAATACACTATTTTTGTGATTCTATATATTACATTGAATTTTTATACTTTGTCTTAGAATCTTCAGAAAATGGAGGAATAAAAGAATATCAATCTATAAATTAATCTCTTTTACTGGCGTGGTCTGGTTCTCTCTCTCTCTCTCTCTCTCTCTCTCTCTCTCTCTCTCTCTCTCTCTCTCCTACCTGGTGATGTTTAAAGGTCACTGGCCACCTATATTGTACAAACGTGTGATATCATTATTGTCATAAACAAAACGCATTTGTTATGTATGCACACCATAAAAATGTTTAATTAGACTTAAAAATTCACTTTTTTAAATGAAAAAAATTATTCGGCAATCTCCGAAAACAATCAGTAGTTTCCGCGTGCCAAACACGGATATGACGTACATTTATCCCTTCTATTAAACCTAGCCATTCAAGTGTTTAATTTCCCACGTAAATTTCTATGTGATATATCTTACGATCGTGCTTTTGTACAGCAAATATGGTTCACTGTTTTGCATATGGCTGTAACCAAAAGAGTGATGATGGGAAAAAGGATTCTTTCTTTTTCCGAAAGACCCATTTTACCAGAAAAAAAGTGGATTCAAGCTGTGGGATCGAATGTGAGGGATGGGAAAGTTGTATCATTTATGCCGGATTATAGTCAATTTGGCCCAAAGACAATTCGGCCCGAGACAATTCGGCCCAACTCGAAAGACAATTCGGCCCAACTTAACAATACTTTGAACAAGCTCTTTTTCTTCAAAAATACAAGTAGATAACTACGTAAGATAGGGTTTTGGGAAAAACTAAATTTAAACAAACTCTCTTGATATTTTTTTCAAAGAAAATAATCATACTTCGTAACGTACATATACATGAGAGAAAACACAAACCGACATATCTTGCTCGTTCTAATTAAAATATTTATATACATATTTTATGCTAAAAAAATATATGCATCTGCACAACGGCATTCTCAATTTAAGTCTTCCGGTCAAATTATCAATATTGATTTATAAAACAATATTCTACAGAATACGTATACATTTTTCGAAGGGTAGTGTACAAGAGATATTATAACAAATATATTTAATTTTAGGCTTCAGGCTGTAACACTGCTGCATATAATACACACTCGATTATACATCAGAGAGAGAGAGAGAGAGAGAGAGAGAGAGAGAGAGAGAGAGAGAGAGAGAGAGAGAGAGAATAATGTTTAGCATTTTGTCAGCATTTAGTTGCTGCAATATGAATCTCTTACCAGTTAATTTTATTGTTTGTTTTTATTTTTCAAGTTGTCTTATTGTGTGCGCGCGTAAATTAAAAGCTTGTCATCACTAGTCAATATCGTCAGTCATATTTGCTCCATTATTCCATACAAATAAGAAAGGGAATAATTTTGTGTTGAATATGTGCCCCCCCCCCCAACGTTGCATGGTACAAAAAAGATAAACATAACACTTATTTGAAAATAAAATGAAAGAAACTAACCTTGCATTGTTATCATTTATTCCTTCTTTTTTCATCATGCGAATTTTATTAAAGAAAAAAATATATCCACAAACTCCGTATATGTAGCGGATGCCGGCTTGCGCATGCATCCTTACTGTAGTGTGTATCGCTTATATCAAATAACAAAATCGCAAACGAGATGAAAATATCACCCGACTGCTTGAAGGCACCTGCCATTCACGCATGATAAGTTACAAGGTGCAAACTGACCAAGATTGTATTGTATCCAGGTTAACTATACGACGGTATCTCGCAAATAAAAATCATTATTTTAAAATACATTCACTGTGAGTGCAAATGATAATCTTTTCGCTAGCACGGGTTACAAAAGTATTATTTAAGAAAGTTATTGTTGTGTATACTATTTGCCCTGCAAACATCAATTATGCTTACACATGGCAAACAAATAGAATCCCGGATGATGAATAAACACAGCGAGCAATAAACTCCTTGCTTAAACTTACCGAGAGGATATAAAATACAAAGGTTATTTTATTGCAAAGCAAACCAACCCCGGAAACTGACTTTGGCATGTTTTAAGTGTGCCGAGTTTTTCTTAAGAAGTCGACCGACATAAGGAAGCCAAGTTTTGTTCCTTTGGATTCTTTTAAGTGTGCTGATTTCTTCTTTTTCTTATAAAGTCGGCCGACATAAGGAAGCCAACATTGATTCCTTTTTACCTGTATTAACGGGAATTTAAAAATAAATTAAAACAATGGAACAGTTTTGAAAGCGACAGAATCTAGTGCGTCGTGCACGCATAGCGATATAAGGCTGAACAGTAAATTAGTTTTCTGTAGTTTCATCTAAATGTTCACTATCCATAGTTTATTGTGTTTTATTTTTCGACTGCAAGAAGCATGTAATTCGTCTTGTGGGGATAAATGTACGTCATTTCCGGCTGACGTCCTCTATAGGCAGGAAATCGTAGCTAAGGGGAAATAACAGCGTTGTATACTTCTATTTCGAGTAATTAAATTATTATTTCTTCTTTACACTTGATAAATTTTTTTTTCTTTTTGTGCGAGTATAACTACTTTTAATCATATGATGCAAATCTGAAGTAAAAAAAAAAAATGTTGGAGTATCGCCGGTGACCTTTAATTGACCTGACACTGTTAACACGGTAATATATGGAAGTGCTGGTTATAAGTTGTAAATACATCACCTTCTAGGAGAAATGTTAAACGTGCTTTATTGGAAAACAATTAAAGGTTGATTTGTTTTCTAGCACGCATCATCACAAAAATCAATAATTACGGATATCAAATATAGCGTTAGTTTTTATAGCGGCTTATTATTCACATAATTTTCCTGATTTTGTCAAAAAAAAAAACAAAAAAAAAAAAAAACGTTTTCATCAACCAATTTTGTACGAAGACAGTGTGCAATATTTTAGTCAGGTAATGAAGATTTGTCTGTGTCCTGGCAAAATAATAAGAACTCTATGCTAAAATTGTCATGCACATATGAAATCCATTGCAGGAAAAAAGAAACCTTTCAAGGACAAGAATGGTGATAAAAGTGAAGACAGGCATGTTAGTCAACAGCCACTGAAGTTTGAGAACTTCTTCAATCTCCGGAAGCTTAACAATCTTCCCTACCACAGAATCAAAGCAGGGCAGTCAGACCTCCTCAAGAAGGAATGTCTCGCAAATTTTGATTTCCTTGTCAGCAAGCTACAAGCAACAGGCTTCTGGTTTGTATACCATATATACTTCAGGCAAAAAGCCTGTATTTTGTTTTCACTTGGTAGGGACCTACCTGAGGTTTATGCGTAGAAGCTTTTTAGTTTCCTTTGTCATACACAAAGGTTAACGTTACTAAGATATACATGTTAATTGCATCAATGATTATAGTGCTTCTTTGAATTCTGAACCCATGAAAGAAGCTATCAACTTTCCTATGCTTTGTGAAGTTAGTCATTGGTCTTCCAAAGCAGCACAAGTTTCTCTACACATTGGATATTTAAATGTGTCTGGTGAAACTTTTCATAGTTAATTAAAAGCTTCCAAGAAATGAATTTGTCTAAGATTGTTTATGAGCGTAAAGTGGCGTTGATTTTCTTTTTATACATTAGGTACTGATGAAAACCACCAAGCATATAACTTACCCCGAGACACGTGACGAGGAATGCTGTTCTAAATTTTGATCTCTAATTCAGTTTGACAGTCAATGAAGTTTTTTCAATATATATATATATATATATATATATATATATATATATATATATATATATATATATATATATATATAAACCTGGACCATAAAGATGTGGAATTGAAGCTTCGTGCATCTCAGTATCACGCCCCATTCTTACTGATTCAAAATGATGTGTATATAACAATTACCACTAGAGAGGACGTCACAAAAAAATCAAGTGCCGCATTAAATTTTATGCTACTGGAATCTAGTAATCCATGTTAAATGGGTGTTTTGTTTCTCTTATTCGTAGAATCTAATTTCGAACTCATCATTGGAATATAACTTCTGTGAGTTAAATCAGGTCAATATTTCTGTATTGTTAGAATCTTTATTTATCCAATCAATGAATGTTTTCCTTATTCCCACACAGGAATGTAAACGATGACTTCTTACTGGCGAAGAAGTTACTCCCAAAGGATGAAACAATAGAAATGATCCACGAGACTCTACAGATCTCACAGAAAGCTCTTTATTACGATCCTTGTCAACTGGCATCACAGATGTTGTGCAGGATGGAAAAAAATCCTGTAAGACCTGCTAGTTATTGTTGTCGATCTTTGAAAATTAGTGGTTGTAGATATATCTGTTTGTATGAACCATACATTGCACTATAGGCGAATATGGTCCAGTATGAAAGACATCGGAATAAAATCAAGGAGTATTGACACTAACAATACCAATGTCACTGTGGCTGAATTAACAGTACAACTGTAAATGTTTCACTTTCCAACACATCGTCTTCTGCAATTCATTCTTGTTTTCTCTCGTCTTCTTCATTCTGATAGTATGATTGCTTCTCTTCATTTACCTACCTTTGTCTATTTTTCGTTCATTATTCGTTTATTCTCCAGCACCTCTTGTGTATTTCCGATCAGTTACGCAGCTCCTAAATTTTTGTCTCTCATATCATTCCCATCTTTTTATTTAATGCTCGATTTCCTTTTGTCGTGTTTATCTTTCCTGTTCCGCTTTCCAAGTGATTTTCTTCCTTATCTTTCCCGCAGAGAGTTCGTTCACTCCATCTCTGCTTGTTATCTTTGTCTTTCATATTTTCTAGTTCTTTTCTTCCCCATTTACCCTATTCCATTTCTGTAATTCTCGTTTTCGAAATATCCGTGTTTGGCTTCACTTTATATGCCTAACTGTTATTCGCCATTTCCTCTTTCTTTTGCTGAAATTTTGCGTATCCAGTTACTGATACTCTTCTATTCTTTCTTTCTTCTTCTTCGTATTTCATCTTTTTTGAAGCCTTCATACAATCGTCTTATTGTAAATCATCATTTATTCTCCCAAAGACTAACCCGTTCTCCATTGTCTCTCCGCTCCTTCTATTCTCTGTTTTCGTATATTTATGCTCTTCTTGCCTTCTTTCTCACGTATTACCCCATTCATTTTGTCTTGGTTTCTTCTTCCGCCGTGAATATTTTTTACTCCTTTTTATTCTATTTTACGATGGAACTATTTCAAATTGTTTTCACTATAGAAATCCGAGGATTTCCTCAGGCAGTGCGAAGCATGTCCATTTCCCTACCTTATTCCAGACAAGAACATCTTACTAAGGCCGGGAGGTCAGCTTGTGTATTCATTAGCCGTCCACAAAGGCGAAGTTCATACGGTGGATGTCACAGCTGATGGACAAATTGCTGTAACGGGTAATTCAACCTTCCTACTTATGCTCTTATTTTGTTGAATCCAAATAATGTACACCCATCCTGAGGATGATTCATTTGTCTAGGATCCTACTCGATATTTAAAATTCAACCAAAGACAATGTAACATGAAAAATGATTTAACAAACAATTCCAGATAAATGTATGTTTTAGGTATAGCTATATTGTTGAGGGGATGTTATAGTGTTAAGCATACCATCAAAACTTCTGTTTATCCTTATCAATTAATGCACCTGGAATAGTCTCAAATGTCACAAAATGTGTTCTGTTCAATTAGTTTTTTGACATAAATTTGATTATAAAATGGCCGAGAGCTTAATATTTATTCTACCTACTTTATGTTTGATTTCTTTCAGTAAAATGCAACTGAATTCAAGAATATTTTTTAAAATATAAAAATAGGCAGATCACGTGTATCCTCTGAACGGATTTGTGGTTTTGTTCCAGAAAAAGACTACAAAAAGTTCTCGTAAGAGGAGGATAATTAAAAATCATTTGATATTTTTTAATTATTTAGCCTTTTCAAACAATTAATTTTCAGTTACGTTTTTTTTATAAATATGATTATTGCTACTATTGTTTACTTTTCTTCCACTTTCTTGCACTTTTGAATGTCCACTTTCTCCTCATTTTCTTTTTCTTGTTTGCTTTTACGCTTTGTCTAAAGAAATACCAAACAATCTTAACTATCTGTTTTTTTGAAACTCTATTAGTTGTCTGTTGTGTCCATCACTTTATTGTTTATCCAGCATTTGCAAATTTATTTTATGATCTATTGTTTGGAAAATATTCCCGGAAATAAAAATGATAAGCATCTTCCAAACGGCAGTTCCAGAAGTATCACATTCATGCTCTATCTGTCTATCTTTTTCTTCTTCTTCATCATCATCATCTTATTATTATTATTATTATTATTATTATTATTATTATTATTATTATTAACTCCTCAGCTGGAGAGGATGAAAACGTATGTCTTTGGGACACGGCTCATGGAAGGTATATCCTAAAGTTTGAATGCAAAGGTGTTGCAAGTGCCCGTTTCTGCTGTGGGGATAAATATCTGGTCTGTGAGGAGAAGAAATTGTTCAGCATTCGAGAAGTCCAGACAGGTAATATGGGCCGTGTATTGGAATATCACACTTCTAAGTGAAATCATTAAAGAGTACAGTGCTCTTTTGTCTTTGAATGTCTTCCCATACATTTTAGCAGTCAAATATAATGGCTATAAACGATATGAATTTGATATAATACATCAACATTGGTACAAAAAGGATGGCTGTCAATTACAGTTAAAAACCTCGACTATTGAAAAGCTAGTAATAAGCATGACTTGATAACATGTACTGTTATACAAAACAAAGTTGTCAATTTCAACTAAAAACCAGTACTCAAGTAATGAAAAATCAAGTAAATGTTTAAAGATGCACCTAATGGTTTTTATATAGATTTTTCTTTCCTCTTTCACCTGCTATTGAATCCCCACCCCTTTCATGTAGTAAAATATATTATTAACCATACTCTCAGAAGTTGTAGAATGCTAGTAATCTTTGTACTTGGTGTATATTCTAGTTATTGTTCTCTAAGAATTTATAGAATAACATAACGGTTTGAATCCTAATCGAAAACTTTCTAGGAAGTACAAACTTAAACCCTGATGTAAAAATAATTCAATGGCAATTATATCAATAAATATGTTATATTCGCAATTTCACAAAAAATAATTATGTTCAATAGTTACAATTACTGTACTTCTTTTTATTGAAGATAAAACTTCTAGTAACAAAACCCCTTATTTTCACACCTTTGCGTTAAACATTTCTTCAGGATTAACGAAGGCGAGCATACGGTTCCAGGAGCTTAGTCCATGGGCTCTTGTTGGCACACAGAAGGGACAACTTGTCTCATTTGCAGGAAATTCAGTCTCTATATACGATCTGATAGATGGTTCGACAATATCCACATTACAAAGCCAGGAAAAATTTGAAAACCCTTCACAAGTGACAGGTATGGGTTGATAATTCTGTTAATGCACATCGTTAGATATACACAATTTTTTTTCCACATTATGATCCCAGTATCATGGTGGAGTGTAACAAGTGAAGTATAGAATTATTGTTCTTTTAAATCAAAAAACCATTGTGTATTTGGTAGTGGTCTACTGACATTATCATAATAAGAAATCTTCATATATTTTGTTGAAGAAAGAAATTCATCTCGAAATAATTCCAGAGACATCTTTTTAAGGGTGTCCCTTCGAAAAATAATTTATTCATTGATATAATAGCATGACAAATATTTTTGCCTCACCAAGCAAAGATAAATTAAAGAGAATTGGTAAAATTGGGGTTTTATAAGGAGGGAATTATTAGTTTGTTTGATAGTTATTGCAGTTAGAAATGTTTACTAAGAGGAATACATGTTCATTATTTTCAGGTTCAGCGAATTATGCAGCATGTTCATGCGGGGACATTTATTCTCACTCATTTGCTGTACTTGATGTGAAGAACAAAAAATTCTTGTATACTCATAGGTAAAATTCTTTCCCAAAATGTCTTTCTTCGTAACTTGCTGAGCACATATCTATTGTCATTGCTGAGCACATATCTATCAAAACTAAGACCCAGAATCAACAAAATGTCTTCAACATATTTACAAACTTTTAAGTTGGCATTAAAATTAAAAATTTTTGATTTACAATTATATCACAGTAACAAAAATAAATTATTATAATTTCAAACTTAAATTATATAGTTTTTGTTTATGTGTCCATAATTTTAGCACACGAGCCTCATTCTCTTGTGTATCAACACTTCTGTTCACCACTACATGCTAGAATATATCTGCAAATAGAACAGGCAAGAACCTGTAATCAAACTAAAAATCCCGCGTGTTTGTTTTAGCATAGCATTTCATATCTAAGTTAGTAAAACACACTCTCTGGTTCTTTTTTGAATCTTTAAACTTTTCTTTATCCAATGCATCAAAAATATATTATCAGGAAAGTAAGTTGTCTGGAAAATACTATTTTTACTACCTTGCCTCAATTGAAGGGCGTTCCCAGTTCGTTATGATGATGATGGCGATGAAGATTATATCGATATCGATAGCATTGTCATCACTCCAAACGAAAAGTATTTGATATTCAGCAACGTCTTCGACAATGACATTCATATCATGGACATTAAACTGAGGAAAGAAATCAAAGTTATCGAAGGTATGCAACAATACTTGAACTTGCCAACTTGGCCCTTGTCCCAACCCCCAACTCTTTATATATATATATATATATATATATATATATATATATATATATATATATATATATATACAAACATAGGTTAATGACATGTTTATATTAATCGTTTTCTTTTACATATTACTAGATTATGTTTTCTTTTAAAATGCAAACAAAATTTACACTAAAAAAAAACCATGGGTTACGTTTCGGCCCAAATAAAATAGTGAGAGAAAGTTGATTTTTACAAATATTTCCTCCATTCTCTCATTGATTCATTCATGCTCATTTGGTCGCCCTCATTCTTATGCTCTTTAGTTTATTAGTCATTGAGTACATGCCCCAATGATTCAGAGAAACTGAAGATAAAATAAAAACATGCACAGATGATCTGACATTTCCTTTCAAGAATCACGTTTAACAGTTATATATGTAATAATTCAGAGGGTTTTTTTTAAAGACATTCACGTGCACCTCTTATCACCAGAAATGGCAAAACAGTATTGAAACTGCGCAGCTTTAACTACACCTTCAAGAATCCTCTTTTTTCGCACATAAAATCTTATTAGTTCATTTTAGTTATTAGTTCATTCAAATGTAAAAATATTTAAACGAGTAAATTGATACACTGACATCAAACATTGAGACCAACACTTTTGTTTGTAAGAATGAACAGTAATTTTCATTTTATCTAATTTGTATTTCATTGTTGGGATATTCTTGTTTTTCCTTGTCTTTTATGTTTTTTATTTTAATTTTAGACTATTAGATTTATAGAGTTTTCTTGTACCTGCTGGGAATAATCTAATTTCAGATTTGGGTGCAAAACATTTGAAGAAAACTTTTTAACTGTTACTGTCTTGCTTGTCCATATAAAGAATGTAGTATATAAGCTGAAGATGTTATGTAAATATGAAATATACCTTGCAACAGGAAAACCCTAGCAAGAATGTAGCATATGAATTGCAGATTAAATGAATTAAATGTGAATTTCTCACTAGCATCTCAAAATTACATAGTTTCCTAATTTTGTCTGAACAGGGAATAAGGAAAACTTTCTACAAGATTTTAAGGTGACTTTGGATGGAAAGTTCCTGTTTTGCTTTGACTCATCAGTCATGAAAATCTATGATTTGGAAACGTACAAGCAAACAGAATGTCTTGAGCATCCTGTAAATATAACGGCTATCTGCAGTCCCGATCTTAAGACAGTAGTGACCATAGCAGAGGATGGCAATCTGCGGGTATGGAACAGAAACAGAGTGAAACATGAGACACAAGCAAAACCAAAAGCACTGGCGGACAAACTAACGTGAGTTGATACTACTCTATTGAACAAAGTGACATTGGACACCAGCCTATAGCACAAAGTAATGTCAGTTGAATCTGCCCTATTTATCAGTATAGAAGACATCTGCGAACAAGGTAGACCCAGATCTGCCATTGCATAATGCGTCTCCAGATCATCGGTTTCACTAAATGTTTCAAAATGTATTCTCAGTTTGATGGTCTACATCATCAAACTTGGAGTACTTCTTACTATATTGGAATTTTAGTCACAGGTGGAGATAGCAGCATGGATAAAAAAAAATAGTTTCTTATTTTTAAAATTACACACCAGGGAGTCATCCATGATAAAACAGTTCAAAAACTCATCAGAGTTAAAGACAGAGAATTGAGAATTGTATGACTTTACTTATAAATTCTATGTATGTGCTAAATATATATTGAGAAATTGGAAGTTACAAACTAAGTAATAAGAAAGGCATTATAAATCTCAATGTTAGGAAAACAGTTTGAGAAGATTAGTGAAACTCGGGCATAGTTTTACATAATTTGCTTGAAATTATAATTAGCAAAAACAACTTTGATGCTGAAATGCACACCGAGGTTAATGTTGTCCACAATTGGGTGTGCTTCATACACAAGAAAATATGTAAATAGTGCCTATGTAATGACTTCATCTACTGCATTGACTAAAACGTTGTTGCTAAATTTAGAACTGTTTTAGTAACAAAGTATATATCGCAATAAATTTCGGGTAATTCTTGCTGGTAGTCTAATATTCAGCTGTTTTTATAGTCTTCGTGATTAATCTTTCCTTTGTAAGTTTGTGCTTCTGTACAATTAAATGTTGTTCATACCCAGTAGATAACTTTAAGATTATATTAGCTTTCTATTAAATAGAAATTATATATTCTTTTTCCAAAAATGATAATGATACCATCTTTTAAGACGCAACAATAATAAATGTTTCACAGAAATAAAGTATATATATATATATATATATATATATATATATATATATATATATATATATATATATATATATATATATATATATATATATATATATATATACAGTTGTACTATATATAAATTTGTTTTTCTTAACTTTTAGGTCTTTTCTTCCCATGCCTAACCCAAGATATATATTAGGATCGGCAACGAGGGACAAAGAAAACACCAAGTTCTTCATATTCATTTACGATATCATTAAAAAGGAGGTTGTACGAGAAGCCAATACTGTAAGTGCATATCCTGTATTGTAATATTTGATGCACAGATTGTTTTTCTTGTTACACCGTAAGAAGCTGCAAGGCATTATAAATGTTATGCGTCTTAAAACTTCATGATATATGAAATGCCCTAAGTATTTCCTACTCATATGTTGCTGCTGTTGACATTGTTGCATGAAATAATCCTTTGATATATTGCATTACCAATTGCCATCGTATGTATATTTACAATGGATAGTTATTATTTATAGTAATAAGTAGAGTTAAATTCTAATTGCAGTTATTCAGCTAAATTTAAAAAAACCCCACATTTTTCACCATCAAAATTTCTTTGTTTGGAGAAATGACTTTACAAGGACAAAATCAAGAAATTTTTAATGAGTGTTTGTTTTTTTTCATGATACCTAAGTTTCATTTTGCAAATAAAGATAAGACAAATGTTATAATGAAGCTAATTTGATGAATATATGCATCACGTTCTATTGAATAATTTTTATGTAACTATTCGTATTTTGTTTATTGTATGCAACACAATGATCTTCAAAATGTTGTAGGAAACGAATGCTTATTTGACACTCCTCGGTGGAAATCATGCCATTATGACAGTGAGGGAGCAAGATGGTTTTTCCAACGCATATATCATTAAACTCGAGTCAATGACACCTGTCACTAAATTGCAAGGGAAAATAGTTCGTGCCTCAGATTTACTGGTCTTCAATAATGACAAAGGTACCTGGTATTGCTGATATATGGCGGCGTTTAATTTTTACTGTATTAGCGGAAAATATAAGAGCGCCAAAAATAAACATCGGAAAACGTACTTTAAGGTATGCATGTATACAGCTCCTTGTGGCAAAAACAAAATTGAATTTACCCAGTTAATACTTCCATTAAAATACAAAGATGAATTGGTTCTCTATAAATGAAGCACATAACATTGTAAACATAGCAGACTGAACTGAGTAATTACTTCGGGGGGTTGTTGTTGTTGTTGTTGTTGTTGTTGTTGTTGAGAAAAGCAATTAATTACTCAATTCAGTCTCCTATTTGTATTAGTTTAACATCAATCAAATGAACAACATTGATGTGGCAGAAATGACGCAAGTCGGTATAAGATGTCAATTTTATGAACACCTAATGTGCAGCAACTTCAGAAGACAGTAATTCAAAACCTTCTTATGGCATATTCCTGGAGATGACAGTAGTTTGTAATACAGCATGTGGACTTATTTATCTCTGCGAGTCTCTGTGGAAAGGTGACCTACAACACTTTTTTTTATAACGCACTGTGATGGATGTAGCAATAGCTTCCACCTCCTTTATTATATCTATACGAGTTTTATTGCATGTGCAAATCTTCTAGGTCTAATTTTGAGAATATGCTACTCAGTTTCAGTTATGGGGTATTATTTTCCTTTATAAGTAATATCATTTTCTTGCACATTTGCTGTCCTTCTATTGTAAACCTGATTTCCTCTACTTGCACACTGCTAATGAAATGAAACTCTTCTGAGCAGATATCTTTGACCTGTATACCTATTATCTCATGATAATCTGATTGGGATCAAAAAAAAAAAAAACCAAAACCAAAAAACCCCCAAAACAAGCACACTTCAACCTACTGATGAATTATCGGTGATATGGACTGACTATTCCAAGTCATTACTTCTTGTAGCTGTAGCCATGAGCGATAAAAATAAATTCACATCTGACCTAACAAATCCACAGCAGCAAAATTGCTTAGTTTCTTGGTACAGGCCTTGGTATTTAGAAATAAAGCGAGAAGCAAATAAAGGCACTGTACCGTGACACATGTTTCGACTGCAAAACGACATTAGCGTTGGAATATTTGTAAGAAATTAGTCTGTAACATTAAAATGAACTGCAATTTTTCATTTTGTG
The DNA here is from genome assembly GCA_016617855.1 of Megalonaias nervosa. NCBI lineage: Eukaryota > Metazoa > Mollusca > Bivalvia > Unionida > Unionidae > Megalonaias > Megalonaias nervosa. The sequence goes on along the minus strand of JAECUM010084868.1, from coordinate 1,124 downwards.
CCAATTACAAGACAGGTAGTGTCATATATGTAAGTTTCTACTGTTTGTTTCTTCAGAGGCAATAACAGTGACAAAAGGACGGAAGCATTTGAAAATTTTTGACGTCCAGTCGGGTAAAGTTTCAACCGTCATTAAAGCAGGGCAAACAGAGAGGATTGATAATCTTGAGGTAAGGTGACATCAGTCTTCAAAAGGAAAGATGATCACATGGCATATAATCAAATATTTTCAATATTTATTTTTATTGACTGCCACTTTTCTGTGTACTTTGCTCACAATATCATTGTGTGGGCCTATAGAATTAGGAATATATTTCAATAAGTAAGTTAAAATGAGAGGTTACTACCCATTTGAAACGTCAAAATAATAGTTCTGAATAGATGTGTGTATTATTCAAAGTATCTATTAACTAAAGGCGGCGTGGCGTCTTTTAAGTCAATATACTTGCTGCAAGACCGTTGATTTTTCTTTTGAAGACTTTTTAACTGAGACAATATGATTAAGAAGCAAATTCAATATAATCAAGAGTTGTAACTGAAACAAGCAAAGCTATAACTTGTTCGTGTTAAAGTTTGAAATTTATCCAAAAACAAATCCATATAAAACACTATTGTATGCTTAGATCTTCCGCACATGGTTGACTTTGGATCTCAAGATATCATGTGTAAATGATACGTCTGTAACTACTAGCTTTAACAATATGTCTCAGCTATAGTGCTGATACATAAATCAATTTCAGTCTAAGAAGGGTTGAATGAACAAAGGTTGTTCATTTCTCCATTCCAACACACACTTAATTTTTTAATTAATTTATTCTTTTTAGATGAATACTCAAGGCTTCATTCTGGTGGCGAGATGTGAGACACTGATGTTGGTCTTCAATTTGAAGAAACGGCAGTTTTTGTACCAGATCGACGTGAAAAAGTTAGGAACAGTTTATACTGGCATTACCACCCTTATCACGCCAGATGATAAGTGCATTCTGTTTGATATCAGCAGAGTACCTGAAGGAGCTCCCAAGAAAAAATCCACCGAAGTTAGTTACATTGTTAGCTGGGATGTCGAAAAGAGTAAGGTTTTGTTTTTGCATCGATCTCTTTCAATGTTTATATATATATATATAT
>JAECUM010084865.1:0-18593 GCA_016617855.1 Megalonaias nervosa | reverse complement strand
TCTTTTGAGATATAAAAATATTTAAATGAATTATTGTAGGTGAACATGGTCATCAATGAAATTTTTAGAAAGACCTGTAATGGAAAATCTGACGTCAAACCTAAAATAAAACCTCAGAATGAGTATTTATTTTCTAGGCATAAAATAATGTTTTTACTCAAAAAAATAATAGTTGTCATGGTTGGATGTTAAGCTCAAATACATTATAGATCGAAATACAGTTGATTTCAAGGTAATGCCCATGGATCATATATGAACAGAAATGTAGATGGGTTTTATTGCCTTAATCCGGGGTAGTGTTAGTGTTAACCCTGGAGATCTAGAAAACCAGAGTTATGTCGACTTATTGATGCACACACACAAAGAGCGGGCAGTGCGGAACCCGTTTTACCAAGAGACCTATGGCCGTGGATTTGAGTGCGGCATAGTACTTGTACCCCGAATTCGCACTGTGTGTGTGTGTGTGTGATTTGGATTTTTAACGTAACTTTAACGATTTTTCAGTCATATTGCTACGATGTCTGCAGTGTGGCAGTTTATAGTAATGTCTAACACTGGGGCATCATGCCGCAGACATGGAACATGATGTCCCACCCAGTCACATTATCCTGATACCAGGCCGATCAGTCCTAACACAAACCTCTTAATACTGAGCGCCAAGCAAGCAGCTTAGCATTAAGAGGTTAGTGTTCGGACTGGTCGGCCTGGTGTCAGGATAACGTGACTTGGTGGGACATCATGCTACATGTCTGCGGCATGATGCCCCAGTGCTAGGTATTTAAAGGTATGTGAATTCCTCTACTTCCTCTTCTGGTCCGTTGTTGCAGTGATAGGATCTGGATATGAATATGGTTTTAACACACTAATTCGGTTTTCTTACAGTTCACCGACAGTCCTATCTTTGTGACTGTCTCATTGAGTTTGTCTTTTCTTGCATAAATATACGCCAACTTGAAAACAGTCCAATGTCATCAGCGTAGTTGATGTCTTCCAGGGATGAATTGATGGTCAACCTAATGTGTTTTTTACTGTCCAGAGTTTTATTCACCAACCAGTCGATGGCAAGGGTGAAAGGAAAATGTGCAAAGATGCAGCCGTGTATCATGCCTGTGCTGATGGTGAAGCAGTCTGTGATATGGTTGCCGCAGATGACTTCATATAGGAAGTCTTCGTCCATTGAACCGGAGGATTTCCCAGATGGAGTCACGGTGAAGGCTGTCGAAAGCCTTGTTAAAGTCTGTGAAATTGAAGTAGAAAGTACTGTTCCATATAGACAAGGCTAGACAAATCTATAACAACACAAATTGTATCATCACATAGTCGGTGCACTTTGCCTATAGTGTGTGCAGTTTCATATTTTCGATATTATAACATGTGAACATATCACTTTATGTGATTCTGATTGGTCCACATAAGGCCATGAAATTAGTGTGCAGTATTCTCTTTACTGATTGGCTGCGATCGTGGGAAAACTTTTATAACCCCGCGTTCTGGAATTTTTTTTGTATTCAATGAATATTTTGGCCGCCATTTTTTGAACTGACTAGCGAAAGGAAATTGGGGGAAAATAGTCTCGACTGTTTCAATATGGCAAATTTACCCCCACATGGGTTAGTTATGTCATGTATAACATATCATAACATGAAAAATGGCTAAATCCACAAGACAAAAACAATAGCAAGAACAAGTAAAACTACGGGTATTGCATGTGTGGGGTGGGGGTTGAGGGAGGCTGTATATCTGTATCATGGAATCCACCCTATACACAGCGTGGTTTAAATGTTAACTTACAGAAGTAAATAAACTCACCCCTGTTTAAGGAAGAATGTGGATATAAACCGGTCTCCAAACTGACAGCAGTTTATCCAACCACTGCATATTTGCGCGGTAAATATGTGATGCAATTCCTAGTCAAACATGAAATTTGTTTGCATATTCGGTAGTCTACTGTTCCAAAACTTAGACTGCAAATATCCGGTCACAAATACATTACAGTAAATATGATAGTTCTGCATCCAGTAAACCTTATTTCCACATGAATATCGCTACAATGTAATGTTTAGCTGTAAAAGTGACACTTGAGGGTACGTAAACACGGTGTATCAACAATCTACTTTTAAGCGTCAATACTAGTTCAACTTTGGTTGGGACTATTTTTTACGCACAACAAATGAAAGGTGCAACGTCTGTCAGAATGAACGAAATCATTCGTTCTTCTTTCCATCTAAATAATTTCCACTGAAATAAAAAGTATGTGATAAAAAGAATCTCAAATAGGTAATGATTTAATATTAAATTTATGAAACTCGTTGAATAATGACCAGCTTTTGCGAGCCAAGGCACGCAAAACCAGATGTTATTAAACTCGTTTCGTAAATTCAATATTAAAACATTACCCATTTGAAATCCTCTGTATCTGATATTTCCACGATATTATCAGTGCCTCAGATCGTACAGACTATAACAATTTTGTTTGCGGAGAGAACAAGTTACGCAAATCATTTGAATAAGACACCAAAAGTCTTGACGCGGGTAGAAGTTACATCGGAAACATTTGAAATCAGCTGCAGAATTGCTAATTAACTACAGGAACATAATCGAAAATTCACATATTTATTACACTCCAGATTATTTTCAGTGTAAGACTCTGACATATTTATTACAATCCGGAGTATTTACAATGTAAGACTCTAACAGATTTATTACAATCAGGAGTATTTACAATGTAAGATTCTAACATATTTATTACAATCAGGAGTATTTACAATGTAAGACTGAAATATTTATTACATTCCAGATTATCTACAATGTAAGTCAATTATGGCTCTAAACGAACACACTAAACGATTCTACTGTCATGAAAAATATTTAGGTTACATGAGTGACAAGAGTGAATTTTACAATAACGCTCAATATTTAATCTGAAATAAATTTCCTATAACTTTATAACCTATGATGTAATAATTTACTTGTAATGAAATGCTTTAAATCCCATGTTGTAACAGTTTTACATCAGCAAGCTATTATTAAATCAAATAGGGTTCCTTTTCATCCAGTCAATTCCAGTATACATTTTTTGTTGTTGTAATTTTGAAATTACCAGTAAGGTGAACAATATTATTGTTTGTTTTAACAAAGAAACAAAGGAAGCAGAAGATCAAGAACTGTCCAGTGAATTACTCGAAAGAAATGAAAGTGAAAAGGATAGAGATGTTGAAAAGGAATTAAAGGTGTTAAGCAGATAAAGGAAATTCAGGAACAAATTCATGCAAAAGGAATTAACAAAATGAAACGCTATCACGTGATTACGATAAGCTCCTTATATTTTTAATGAACTATTTGAAGAACTACATTTAAGAGCAAAAATATCTTCGCTTTTTGATTCATGAAAGTAAAAACGTCTTTTGTGTACATTTTTTTAATGAAAAAAATAAAATTAGTCTGCTAGCTTTCTTTAAGTCAGTAAATTATATCAAAGGTTAAGCTGATAAAAGAAATCCAGGAATAAATTCATGCAAAAGGAATTAACAAAATGAAACGCTATCACGTGACCACGATAAGCTCCTTATATTTTTAATGAACTATTTGAAGAACTACATCTAAGAGCAAAAATATCTTCGCTTTTTGATTCATGAAAGTAAAAACGTCTTTTGTGTACATTTTTTTTTAATGAAAAAAATAAAATTAGTCTGCCAGCTTTCTTTAAGTCAGTAAATTATATCAAAGGTACAGTGAGGAATAAGTCAGTACAGGCTGTACTCACAGGCACTTGTGTCTGTCTGTGCAAAGTGGTGAACAAATGATAACACCTTCCCCTACTCCTACTTGATACAAGTTAACTAACGGTGCGAAATCTGATCACTTGATGGCTCCGTGTTATCTTTCTTTTGACGTCTAACATTTAGTCACTTATAACTCAACTTACACCACCGTAAAGTAGACATTCCAAATCCACCCACCCCACAATACGATCTAAGGATCGTACTGATTTTTAATGGCCATATTTACTCAAAGTTTGTCCGTTGCTTCGTGTCTTGTTTACTTTAATAGTGTGGAGACTGTCCCTTGCGATCTACTTCGGAGTGGATGCAACTATTTGGGCTTTATGAATACACAGAAAGAAACACAATTTAAATTAAAATTAAAATCAAGTTTATTTTCGGTAATAAGCATATGGAAAATACAATTTCATATAAGTTTTCAACTAATTTGTTAATGTATTATATTTTCCACCTACATCTAGAGGTCGTAACCTTTAGGTCGGTCGATTAGAAGAAGAAGTTTCCCAAATGTCATATTTCATGACAAGAGAACAATTCGAAACAATTTTGTTACAAGGCATTCGTTGGCCCCAAACAATTCAGCAGCACATAAAGTGTAAGAAAAACAGACTAATAAAGAGTAAATTGGTAGAAATTACGGTCACAATATGGTAGATGCTGGCTAGATATTTATCTTTTAGTGTTTTAACCACCAACCCACCCCCTCGTACAACTGACAATTGTATCGTATAATTGTAACGGACTCACCACATCATTTTCAAAAAAAAGGGTGTATGCTGGGATTTTTTGAAACAAAATTTCAAGTTGCGCAACAGATTTTAAAAAATATTTCTTACTCTCATTTACTGAAATAATTTTAAAATCCAGCCAGTATTTTTTCCTCTATATTAGATGAAAACAATATTGAGGGAAATAATCAAAAGTTTATATCCTGTGTGAGAAGAAAATCCCAGCTCCACCCCACCCCTTCAATCAACACCCATCAAATGTTACACTTTGCCATGCTTAAAGTTGATTATTATAATTACAGGATATTACAGTAATTCTTTCAAAATAATATTTATTAAATATTTTACTTTTGGACGTGGATATTTTGAGGAAAATCTAATTTTCATGACTGATATAAAAACACAACTTTGGTGTTTCATATGCCTATAAAGAGGATTTTAATACATCTTGGTATTTTTGGCTCTGCCTCTGCAGATAACGTTAATATAACTCTCATGTGAAAACACTCATTTTCATGATTGTACATTTAATTAAGTGTTTGGACTCTTCTTTTCTGGATAAATGCCACATTCTATAATTGAGCCCAAAATACACAATGTTGACAAATGAATCTTGATATGCATATTGCGATACTATTATATTTTTCATGCCATATTAATATATTATTGTTTTTCATGCCATATTACATATTATTGTTTTTCATGCCATATTACATATTATTATGTTTTTCATGCCATATTACATATTATTATAGTTTTCATGCCATATTACATATTATTGTTTGTCGAGGTCAGTTTACTTCAGCAGATCTCAATCTATGAAACATACATTATCTTCAAGAAAATCTTCTTGGGACGAGAGAGAGAGAGAGAGAGAGAGAGAGAGAGAGAGAGAGAGAGAGAGAGAGAGAGAGAGAGAGAGAGAGAGAGAGGGGGGGATGTAACATTAGCGTAAGTTTAAATCATCACTTCTCTTGAAAGGAATAACTAAATTGATAATTTGACTAAAATATACTTTATATTGAAAAATATACAATTTCTCTTTAAATGTTGTTATGTATACTTAATTTGTATTTTTATTGGGTTTTCTCAAAGATTATATGTTATGTATATCTGTATTTTGTAATTTGTAACATGTTTATTTGTGTCTTATTAGTTTTTAACTTGGAAATTCCTGATCTTTGTTGACAACTCTGAAAGTTTTGAGCAAGTAAACTGACCTACGTCCTGGCTCTATTATTGTGTCTTAGCTTTCTATATTAATGTTGTTTGCTTCAGACTTACTCATCCCTACCTTAACATCCGAAGTGTAAGTCTTATTGTTGTGTTCAGATTTTAATTTGGGTGGATTTATATATTTAAATTATTCACTAGAATTACAATGAGCTGACTAGTACCTCTTAGACTAAATCATTAATTTGGAATTATAGTGAGCTCATTCAAGGACATTCTAGAGTGTATCATTGTGATACATCAAAAGACTGTTGATACATTAGTACATTCGAGACTACTGGCAGATCAGCACGTTCAATATTGGATTTTTTCGGAACAGCATTGGAATTCATTTGGAACTCTATACATTCGGACTTGTAATACACAATACTGTAAGTTTTATTTATACTTTCATTTTTTATTTTAGGGAAATAAATTATTTGTTGAAATCTACAAGTTTGGTTTTCGCTCTAATCTGTCACTTCTATCATATTATAATCCCATAAAATCTTGTATCTTACATTTTATGACATTATCTCCGTCTGATTAACTAATCACACATTTCAAAGGATTCTTTCCATCACTATATATATATATATATATATATATATATATATATATATATATATATATATATATATATATATATATATATATATAGTATATATATATATATATATATATATATATATATATATATGTATACACAGTGCAAATAGAAGAATTACATGATTCAAGGGAAACACAAGCCTTGATGACATTATTTCTAGGTTGATCCTGGTTTTTCTTGTTTCGGAGGATGTGTGCCATCCAAAATTGTTGAATTATATAATCACGAAAATTTTTCCAAATTTTAGAAAGACTTTTGCGAGATTTTCCAATATTAAGATCATGAACATGAATGGTACAGCTAGAGATTTATCAAGCGGTAGAAGTCGGCTGATTAAATTAAAGCGCTGAGTAACAAAAAAGCGATCCGAATGGTTTCTGCTTGACAGATCTGAAAGTGTTGGTAAGCTTCGATGCATCTCAAGGGAGACTTTTAAACGGTAACCCAGTCATGATTGATATCAGCATTAGCAAGGATGGCATTTTACAGCTGTTTGTAGCTGCAAAATAAATAGACGTTTCACAGCCCTGCATCAGTTCAAAGCTTGTATTCAATGCTTTTCATACGTGTCAGGGAGGCGCCAGAGGACTGTGTGAAAGCCGGCGGAATAAAACAAGTTAAGCAGAACATTCCCATCAAAATAAAAACGAAACGTATTGGTATTGCAGAATATAAACTATGTATCAACTCCATGCTACAGCAGTCTCACAATCTAGGCAGATACAACAATATTGAGGAAACAGTGCAAAAGCTATTTTAAAAAGACACGGATCTAGAATAGCAATTATTCGTAAAAGAGTGTGTTTTTTTTTTTTGTTTTAAACATTTTATTATCACAAGAGGATAAAATGGGATTACTCACGATAGCGGTTATACAATTGCATACATGATGCAAAATTCTATATTTTTCATTTGCATAGCCCTTTCCCCAAAACAGTAAATCTAAGCTAATAGTTGCATATGACATTGAAAGTAAATTTCTCATCCACTCAGCTCGTTGTCTACTGTACGTGCGACAGAACATGAAAAAGTGCATAGCGGTTTCGATCCCACCTCATGAACAAAAGAGAGTGTCAGGGAGAAGATCAGCTTTTAATGAACTTGCATTGTATCCTAATCTGGTATGGATAATATCCAGTGTTCGATTAATAAAACCTGGCATTTTTCACTTACTCCAACACAGTTAAGCATGCAGGGTACAACAGACAAAATCGCATGCAGGTGTTTACTTTTTCGAAAGGCGTGTGTCAGTATTAAAGCTAATTTGCTATTTTAAAATTCCAAAAGAACAAAAATTAGCTTGAACTGAAAGTAATGTATATTAAATGGATGTAACTGAATTTTATAACTAGAAATATATAACTTATGAGTGATTTCCACACAGTAAAGTTAATCGTTTATTATCTTCTTTTTCAGCAGATACATGCAAATCATTTAAAATACATTTGGAAGAATAACTTTTTATTGTTTGCTGGAAACGCCGCCTTCAAGCCAAACACGTAAATTCACAATACTTAAAATGTCTAGATTGAAGATGATACTCTCTGATGGCTGTTGCATTCGATAGCTCCGTAAAAGTTCACCCACAACTCTAATATTCACAGCATCAATACGCACATGAAATGTGTTAATAAAATGTACTAGCTTCATTTTTACTATTCACAGCATCAATACGCACATGAAATGTGTTAATAAAATGTACTAGCTTCATTTTTACTATAAAAACAGTAAATATTAAACAAGCACAGTTTTAACGCATTAAATGTAGGATAAATTATTTGCATAATGCTACTGTCCAGAATTAATGTAAAACTTCAGAACTTCCTCATTACGATGTTTACGTAGTAATACAGCTAGTCATTTACAATATTAACCGCATTGGCACAGGAAGAATGATATAACCAGATTGTTTTGCATTTTGCATACTTTTGGTAAACACAGCGGAATTGTTTACTTCCAATAAAAGATACTTTATTGTATTGTACTGTAAATAATTATATCGTAGCTCAGTATCGTGAATATCATAGTCTAAAAACACAGGAAAGCGAATTGTGGTTGCGTGTTATCATAAAGATATTATCGGCATCCTTGATGCAAACATTAATTGGTGTCGAGTGCTTTTCTTACCGGTGTTACGTGTAGGCTCGTAGAATAATAAAAAAGAAAAGAGTGAAGTCAGCAAGCTTTGTATATTTTAACAAAATAATTTTTCTTTGGTGCTTATTTAATTTCTTAGAGAAATAGCACACTGGGTGATCAACACCATCTCTATCTTCTTGAATCAATACTACTCCAACCCCAACATCACTTGTATCCACAGATAATTTAAAAGACTGATTGAAATTTGGAGCTGTTAGAATCGGCGCACTTTTGAGTATGGCTTTTAATCAAAAGCTTCCTGACATTTTTTTTGGTCCAAAGAAACTTGTTTCTCTTACTTAACAAATTTGTCAGAGGTTCAGCAATATCAGAAAACTTGGAACGAAACTTTCGATAGTATTCGGCCATACCCAAAAATCGTATCAGTTGCTTTTTACTGACAGGCACAGGAAAATCAGAGAGAGCTTTAACCTTAGCATCAATAGGTTTAACTTGACCATGTCCCACAATATGTCCTAGAAAAGTTACACAAGCACCGCAGAACTCACTTTTAGATAAATTGATTGTCAAATTAGCATCAGAGAGTCTTTCAAAGAATTTCCGAATCGTGGCTAGATGTCCTTTCCAGGTGTCGTTGTAGATGATAACTTCATCAATGTAAGCATCACAATTATCTAGACCAGAAGTAATCATATTCATCAAGCGCTGAAACGTACTTGGGGAACCCATCATCCTGAACGGCATTACTTTATATTGATAGAGTCCATCTGGAGTCACAAATGCCGAAATTTCTTTCGCTCTTTCCGTAAGTGGAATTTGCCAAAATCCTTTCAGAAGGTCAAATTTGGTGACGTACTTGGCATTTCCAATTTTATCAATACAATCATCGATTCTTGGTAATGGAAATGAATCTGTTTTTGTCACACTATTCCCCTTCCTATAATCAGTGCACATTCGGAAAGTTTTATCCGGTTTCGAAACAAGTATACATGGTGAACTCCAATCACTTTTGTTGGGCTCTATGAAATCGTTCTCCAGCAAATACTGAATTTCCTTTTTCAAGTATTCCTGTTTGAGAGGGTTCATCCTGTATGGGTGTTGTTTCACAGGTTTTGAATCTACAATTTCAACGTCATGAAAAATTTTGTTTGTCCTCGTAGGAATATCTGGAAACAAGTGCTCATATTCGAATAATAACTGTTTAAGTTCATTTCTTTCTTGTTGTGGCAAATTTTAAAGTTTCTGGTCTAGATCTTTCATAATTTCCGAATTCCGAAGATTTGTTGCTCCAAGATCAACAGTGTCCAATTGAATTTCTTCACTTAAATCCTGAGTTGGTGGGACAGGTACAACTAAATTAACTGTAATAATTTACTTGGCTATCTCTTACAATATACTAGTAATTTATTTAGATCAGAGTACTATTATTAATATTTAACTCATTCATTTTCTTCTGTACTTTGTAAGGGCCGTAAAATCGAATTTGAAGAAAATTTTGAAGAATGAGCAAGAGAGAATAAACTCTATTACAAAACTCAAATGTTCTCTCAAGTAAAGTTTTGTGAAACCATAGTTTCACTTTTGACTTGAACTGCGGAGTGCCAAGTACAAGCATAACAAGCTGGAAAATTCCAGACATGAAATTTGACCTTTGACCTGATTGGACAGATTTGGGATGGTCAAATTGAGTAAAAAACTTTATGAAAGCTTTTACTACAGTATTACTCAAAGAAATTGCCTCTGGGAATCTTGTTGACGCACACCTAATAGTCAACAAATATTGGTTGCCTGACTTGGTCTTAGGTAACGGACCAACACAATCTGCCATAATTCTGCTAAATGGTTCGTCAAATGCAGGAATAGGTTGCAGATGAGCCTTAGGTATCTTCTGATTGGGTTTTCCTACCATATGACAAGTATGACAAGAGCTACAAAATTTACAAACATCACATTTGATTTTTTGCCAATAAAAGTGAGTCAAGATCTTGTGATAAGATTTATTTATCCCTAAATGACCAGCCAGAGGAGTTCCATGGGCCAAACTAAGTATTTCCTGTCTGTAAGATTTTGCAACTACGATCTGATATTTTACTGACCACTCGTCACCAGCAGGTACCTCGGGAGATCTCCATCTTCTCATAAGAATTCCATTTTTAATGAAATAACAGACAGGTACTTCAGTTGCTTCAGTTTCACTAATGGCCCTCTGAAACAAACAGGAGATCTCAGGATCTTTTTCCTGTTCGACGACAAGTGATTGTCGTTTATCACCATGATTAGATAAAAGAGAATGAGTATTTAAAAGAGGATCACTGTGATCAATACCTTTTGATTGATCCAAATTAGAAGTGAAAGTGACCTCGTCGAAAGCCTGACCAATACATGTGTCAGCTAAAGGAATATTTTCCTTATCAAAATCATTCTCAAGAGCGTTCTTTGACATAACTCTGGTAACTGCACAAGTTGGGTATAACTCAGGGTATTCTTTTTCAATAGGATCAACTTCCTGATCCAAAGAAGGCTTGTCAGTTACAAGTGGATTAACCACAATCTTGTCTCCAGGTCCTGAAAATAAGTCTGATGACAAATTTACAGAATGGAGAGGAACATTAACAAAGCCGCACTCTACTCTCTGAATGAGAACACTCTCATTAGAACAGGACTTCTCAGAAAAAGGCAAAGTACCTGATAATAAAAAACTTTGAGAAGTTCCTGTATCACTTAAAATTGTAATAGGGATAGGATTGGCCGAATCACCCAAGAGTGATATAGAACCCTTCGACATTGAATGGTTCATAATTCTCCATAATAAAATCAGACTGGGGTTTATTAGGCCCAACAAATGTATTGCTTGACCTCTTAGAAATAAAAGCATTTGGGATAGGTCTATCTTGATTCTGATGCCTATATTTCAACTTAAAGCAATCAGAAATGACGTGTCCTTTTTTCTTGCAATAGGTACACGTAGGCAGAGACAAGGATTTTGAATCAAGTTTATCAGAGGCTTGATTTTTAGAAGTTGTACCAGACTGATTTTTAGGAGGAGTTGTATTGGGCTGAAATACCTTTCTACCAGTAGACTGCTGAGTGAAAGATTTGCTTACAACAGGAACTTTGTGCGTTTAGGAGTACTTATCAGCAGCAAGTGCAGCATTTTCCAAGGTTTCAATCTCGTGCTCTTCAAGATGATTCTTAATGTCACTAGGAACACAGTTCTTAAACTCTTCAAGTAAGACAAGTTGTTTGATATTTTCATTAACATGTTCAACTTTCTCGGCTAAGCACCATCGCTCAAATAACTGTTCTTTTTCTCTTGCAAATTCAACATAAGTTTGTCCAGCTTCTTTTCTATAGTTTCTGAATTTTTGCCGATAAGCCTCAGGGACTAACGCATAACCCTTTAAATACACTCCTTAACCAAATCATAGTCAGAACTCTGTTGTACTGACAGGGATGCACAGATATTTTGGGCTTTGTCAAAAAGTACACATTGCAATAATTGAGTCCAATGCTCCCTTGGCCATTTCAAATTTTCAGCAGCTTTTTCAAAATAAATGAAATATTTGTCTACTTCCTTTTCGCTAAAGGGGGAACTAACCTAATATTTTTGTAATGTCAAAACTTGAATTTGTATGTGAAGTGGAAATGTGCTTTTCACTTGCCAGCTCAAATTCTTTCATTCTAATTTGAAATTCCCTTTCATCCTTCTCTCTTTGTAATTGTATCTGTCTCTTTCTCCTCTTTCTCAGATTGAAATTGTTTATCTCTCTCTCTCTCTCTCTCTCTCTCTCTCTCTCTCTCTCTCTCTCTCTCTCTCTCTCTCCTCTTTTTCAAATTGAAATTTCATTTGTTTATCATTCTCTCTTTCCTGTCCCTCTTTCTCCTTTTCTTCAAATTGTAATTGCAATTGCTTCTCTTGCAATTGCAATTGTTTCTCTTTCTCCTTTTTTTCATAAAGCATTTGTTTATGTTTCTCTCTTTCCTCTTTTTGAAGCGCGAGCTTCCTTAACTCCAATTCCATTTTGTATTTCATTTTTAATTCCATTACATTTATGTCAGAGTCTGATACCGATTTACTGACCGTACCCAAAACACTTTTATCAGAAACATTCTTCTCTACCAAATATTGAATCAAAATGTTTTTAATTTCTTGTTTCGTTAAGGAAGATTTTGCTTCAGAAAGATCGTACTTTCTGGCTAGTTCAAGCAACTCATCTTTTTTCAGACTATCCAACTGCTCCTGACTTGGACCAGAAAGAAAAGTTTCCACTTTTGATGACATTGTGAATGAAAGCCTGTAGTTTTCACTAAAGATTTCAAACAAAATGTAAAATAGCACTTGGGATTTAAAGACATGGGGAATTTAAATTTCAAAAAACAATTTTCTGAAATATTTAACCAAATTCAAATATCGCAAGGACGAGCGACCCAATTTTCTCCTGTTACGTGTAGGCTCGTACAATAATAACAAGAGAAAAGAGTGAAGTCAACAAGCTTTGTATATTTTAACAAAATAATTGTTTCCCTAGAAAACAATGTAAAAATTTGGAAAATAGAACTTACGGTTTGTGAATATCCTCCAAAATTTAATCCTAAGAATGAAACAATTCAAGTCCTATCACTAAATATTTCTATTAGAATCCAGGTTCGAATCTCGACGACGTTCCAATATGGAAGGTGATGACGTCAGATGTGGTCCTTGTACAAATAGCAACAGTTCCTCAATTGAATCACAGTTTATGTTTCCGAATAATTCCAGAATAAATTTCCACTGAATTTCTTTCTCCCAGAATTTTATAAAATAGTACACTCGTTTGGTTTTCTAGAGAATAAATTATTAAATTCCAAAAACAAATGAACTTCAAAAACAATCTGGTTTCAACAATACAAACCTATCCAGCCTTCAAGGTTTCAAAAATACAACTGACTGAAAAGCGCTCAGAAATGGTATTATATCAAACCAAATTATCATCCCGTTCTCACGAGACAGATCACGTGGTCTCTTAACACTTGAACAACGCAATAGGAAAAATGTAATTTGTCACGTAGCAAGAACCTCTATCTACTCTCACTCTGAAATAAATTTAAAAATAAAACATTGTTTATTCGGACTAGACGAAATGACCTTGGCAATAGCCAATCGTTTTCGCGTAGCGCTTACACTACCGCGGACCAAGGTGAACTAAAAATATTACTAATGTAACACCTTTAACGTCTTAGATAAACAGAATTACTGAAAAAGAATTTCGAATCCCGTGAAAATAATCAGTACAATAAAATGTAATGAAACAAAAACTAACACACAAGCAATTTAATTACATATACGTAACACCGGACTTGTCTTGCTTATAACTGACACACCAAGGAGGATTTCTAAACGCAAAAAAAAAAAAAAAAAACCAGGGTACACATGCGATTCAAATTATTACAGACATTAGAGACCTCTTTCATTATTTAATGGAATTTATTTGGGATGCTTAAATTGGCACATGTGAAATCAAATTTGACACTAATGGAATCAAGAAAGTCGGCGAAAGCCCAGACCGCCCATGTAATTCATTGACATAATCCTCCTTGTTGATCTGAAGGCACAAAAGTGAGGCAACGTGATCATGTCTTTCATATTATTAGTGGTCGCACCTTTACATTGTTTGTTTAAATTTCTCACACTCTGGAGACAAATCACTTTGCATATACTTGTAGTAAGAAAAATGAAAGAGAGAAAAAACAAAAACATTTATTTGACAGCTAACATAGGAGTGTTTGACTTTAATCATGAAAAATGTGAAATAAACATTCACTACAGTGTGCTGTTGAGTCACAACCAAGAAGTGCTGATATTCCATGTACATTTGTATCTTTAAAAATTCACAACAAGTGCAAAAGTATACAGGGTCCTTGCTACTGCTCAGGTAATGCATAAGTTTTGTTTCTGATGTTATTAAATGTAACAGAAATTAAGGAGAGAGGCCTGAGGAGGAACCTGTATCGCAGCTTTCACGAAACCAAAAGTTAGTTTGAGACAGATGGGGCACGCTTCGTACTAAGCTGGAAGATCGAAAAGGCGAGTATTTGATGCTAGATAGCCAGACAGATGACGCCTGTTCATGCCCAATAGTTCCCCGCAGATAAGGAGAACGGTAGAAGTTTAAAGGTCACTGGCCACCTATATTGTACAAACGTGTGATATTATTATAGTCATAAACAAAACCTATTTGTTATGTATGCACACCATAAAAATGTTTAATTAGGCTTAAAAATCCGCTTTTTTAACTGAAAAAATTATTCCACAATCTTCGCAAACAATTGGTAGTTTCCGCGTGCCAAAAACGGATATGACATACATTTACCCCTTCTATTGAACCTAGCCATTCAAGTGTTTAATTTCCCCACGTAAATGTCTGTGTGATATATTTTACGATCGTGCTTTTGTACAGCAAATATGGTGCACTGTGTTACATATGGATGTAACCAAAAGAGTGGTGATGGGAAAAAGGGTTCTTTCATTTTCCGAAAGACCCTGTTACCAGAATAAAAGCGGGATCGAATAGGGTGAGGGATGGGAAAGTTGTATCATTTATGCCGGATTATAGTCAATTTGGCTCAAGACAATTCGGCCCAACTTAACAATTGTTTGAACATTTTCTTTTTCTTCAAACAACAAGCAGATACTATGTAAGATAGGTTTTGGGAATAGGTTCTAGGAAGAAAACTAAATTTAAACAAACTATCTTGATATTCTTTCGTAACGTACATATATTTGGGAGAAAACACAAACTGGCACATCTTGCTCGTTCTAATTAAAATATTTTTATATACATTTTTTATGCTAAAAAAATATATGCAACTGCAAAATGACATTATCAGTTTAAGTCTTCCGGTCAAATTATCAATACTGATTTATAAAACAATAATACTTAACAGATGATATTCTACAGAATACGTATACATTTTTCTAAGGGTAGTGTACATGAGATATAACAAATATGTTTAATCTTAGGCTTCAGGTTGTAACACTGCTGCATATAATACACACTCGATTACACATGAAAGAGAGAGAATTAATGTTGAGCATTTTGGCAGTGTTTAGTTGCTGCAATATGAAGCTCTTACCAGTTCATTTTATTGCTTTTTTTTTTTCAAGTTGTCCTAGTGTGTGCGCGCGTAAATTAAAAGCTTGTCATCACTAGTCGATATCGTCAATCATATTTGCTCCAATATTCCATACAAATAAGAAAGGAAATAATTTTGTGTTGAATTTGTGCCCCCCCCCCCATTGCACGGTAAAAAAAAAATTGATAAACATACACTTATTTGAAAACAAAATGAAAGAAACTAACCGTGCATTGTTATCATTTATTCCTTTTTTTCATCATGCGAAATTTATTAAAGAAAAAAATATATCCACGAACTCCGTATATGTAGCGGATGCCGGCTTGCGTATGCATCATTATTGCAGTGTGTATCGCTTATGTCATTGCAAACTGACCAAGATTTTATCGTATCCAGGTTAACTATACGACGGTATCTCGCAAATAAAAATCATTATTTTAAAATATATTCACTGTGAGTGCAAATGATAATATTTTCGCTTTCAGGGGTTACAAAAGTATTATTAAAGCAAGTTATTGTTGTGTATACTATTTGCCCTGCAAATATCAATTATGATTACAAATGGCAAACAAATAAAAGCCCGGGTGATGAATAAACACAACTGGCAGCGAGCAATAAACTCCTTGCTTAAACTTACCGGCAGGATATCAAATACATATGTTATTTTATTACAAAGCAAACCAACCCCGGAAACTGACTTTGGTATCTTTTAAGTGTGCCGATTTTTTTTCTTATGAAGTCGGCCGACATAAGGAAGCCAAGTTTGGTTCCTTTGGATTCTTTTTAGTGTGCCGAGTTTTCTTTTTATAAAGTCGGCCGACATAGGGAAGCCAACATCAATTCCTTTTGACCTATATTAACGGGAATTTTCAAAATAAATTGAAACAATGGAACAGTTTTGAAAGCGACACAATCTAGTGAGTCGTGCACGCATATCGATATAAGGCTTAACAGTAAATTAGTTTTCAGTAGTTTCAGCTAAATGTTCCCTAAACATAGTTTATAGTGTTTTATTTTTCGACAACAAGAAGCATGGACTTCGTCTTGTGGGGATAAATGTACATCATTTCTGGTTGGCGTCCTCTAAGGGTGGGAAATCTTAGCTAAGTGGAAGTAACAACGTTCTGTACTTCTATTTCGAGTAATTAAATTATTATTTCTTTTTTACACTTGATAATATTTTGTTCTTTTTGTGCGAGTAAACTACTTTTAATCATGTAATACAAATCTGATGTAAAAAGAAAAGTGTTGGAGTATGGCGGTGACCTTTAATGTTTATAAACCAGAAGGGGAAGCAATGGATATAACGTATATATTTGATCAGTACAAACTGAAGTGAGAAGTAGGAAGCGGAAATAGGAACAATATAACCAGATTCAAAGCCTCTTGCGGGAATCGATAACATTTACTACCAAAATATATGTCCACTGATATAGGATTGTAATGGATTTGAGCTATACAATGACTAAATGTTGAAGTCTCAGAAGGTACGCCAAAGAAGTATTTTCTTATTTTTTGCTCTATTGGTTGTCTAAACTAAGAAATAGTTTTGGTGATTTAAAAATCATAAGCGAAGAAATAGATAGTATCGAGAGTAAATTAAAGAATCAAAGATAGTTTCTGTCGTTAATATTTTACTATTGGAAAATTATATTACACTGTTTAGTATTAAATATGCTCTTCCATCTAGCGAAAATATACACCTGTTCAAATTAAAAAGATAACGCCGAACCTGACCTTTTGACATCAAAATAGGAATTAGGTTGGATAGAAAGTAATACTTTTAATTATTCTTCCAGCACAAATAAAATATCGATTAAGAACATGATAGGATTGCAAAATATATATGATTCTCCTCAGCGGTAATTGATGGTTGGACTCAATACAGCCAAGCAATGTTGTTGTATAACTCTTAGTGTTGATATGACGTTTTCAGCAAAATATCGATTGTATGGCTTCTTCATTTTTATTTGTTACTAATACAGTCTCGACAATCTGTCCTCTGTAGATTTAATCACATGTTTCCCATTTCACGCTTGCAGTTTCATTTCTAAAATCTCAAATTTGCCCAAGTTTAATTTATTTAATGTTTGTGTGCCATAAAGTTTAAGATTCCATTTAGTGGAGAATATAGTTAGTAATTCAAACGATACAATTATCGATCTCGGCACAAGAGGACAAGACTGATATAGAAAAAGAATGTTTTGATAGCTCGTACCATACAATTATGACAAATAAAATAAGAACAAAATGCAACATCGTAAACAACAGCAATAGCACATTAAAAACAATCAAGAAAGCAACAGCAATAGGAATAAAAACAGCAACTACTACTAATACTGTTGCCGCTGATACTGCTTCAAGAATCGTTAACAGAAGTAATATCGGATAATATGTGTGTGTGTGTGTGCGTGCGTGCGTGCGTGCGTGCGTGTGAGAGAGATTTGGAGATTTAATGTAACAGAGATAGCTGCAGTGTGGCAGTTTACCGTGATGTTTAGCACTGGTTCATCATACGGCAGACCTGTAGCATCATGCCCCATCCAGTCAAATTATTATGAGACCTGACCGACCAGTCTTAATACTAACCTCTTAATGCTGAGCGCCAAGCGATGCAGCTGCTAGTACCATTTTTATAAGTCTTTCGTATGACTCGGCCTGGATTCGAACCCGTGACATCCCGCATTCAGGCGGACGCTCTAACCACTTAGGCCACCGGAGTGGTCTCGGATAATGCTACATTCAGTTAAGAACTGAGTGTCAGACCTAACAGGATTCATGAAATCTTCAGAGTTCAATAACATTTAAATCAAATATAATTTGAACACACACACACACACACACACACACTGAATAAACGGCAGTAGCGATTACATACACTGCATGAACGGTAGGAGCAAAGTGAAGGTTTGTTCATGCAGTGCATATCAATTTGCACGCTTCATTACGTCATGAATTCTGTAAAAATAAGTAATTAAACTAATAACGAACCTCACGTAATAAATAACAGAACTACATTCTAGCCATGGTTAAGATATATATATATAT
>JAECUM010084863.1:0-12396 GCA_016617855.1 Megalonaias nervosa | reverse complement strand
TAACCAACAAAAAAATCGCTAATAACTGCATTTAAATCACACGAGAAGGCCAAACTGATAAATCATTTTCAGCTCGGTAGTATGAGTGAGACCAAAGTTAAATTCATTGAATATTGTTCTATTAATCTACGCATCATATAATACTTCAACGTTCAAATATTGCCTCACAACAATTTTAATAATGACCAATCATCTATTGATTATATAATTGTAGAATTGCATTTTTGACCAATTGTGTGTGTGTGTGTGTGTGTGTGTGTGTGTGTGTGTGTGTTAGCAACAACATCTTTACCTAGTTGATTTTCATGTTTTATTGCTCCTCGTTTCCTCGTGTTACCTGATCTAATCGTATTTTACCTTAGATAGATAGATAGATGTTACGAATGCATTTATATACTTTGATATCGTTTTGTTTCCAGTGGTGGCCACAATGAATGTCACCGTAATTGAAACGTTTAGAGATGAATATAATAATGAAAGTTCTCCGGAGTACAAATCATTTGAACAGAATTTTACAAACGCGGTAAGTGCTGATAAATAGGTATTTATCAAGCTGCATTCCATTACTTTTCAATGACATTATGTCATTAATATCTTATTAGATTATACTCTGTCACTTCATATTATGTCTTCTAATCCCCCCCCCCTCTCTCTCTCTCTCCTGTTACTAAAAAATAAATCTCAGATTCTTGGTCGGCTGTTTCTTTTGTATGATTGCATTTTATACATCTATTTCAATTTTAAAGCATGATTTTTTTCATAGCGTGTCTT
Source organism: Megalonaias nervosa (assembly GCA_016617855.1). NCBI lineage: Eukaryota > Metazoa > Mollusca > Bivalvia > Unionida > Unionidae > Megalonaias > Megalonaias nervosa. Next base: position 11,625 of record JAECUM010084863.1, on the reverse strand, counting down.
CCACTTATTTTCACAAGGGAGGGGGTAAAACATACGGTATAACTATACTATATTTACTTTACACACATGTTGGGAAAAATAAGAAAATACATTATTTTGGGCAAGAACATTCATTTATTTGGAGGGAGGCGTAGGTTTGAGAGGCTTTCATTTCGTTTCTGTCTTGTTTAATTTATTATTCTGATGCAAACTGTTCTTTTCTTCATGGAGGATAGAGCGAATATCTTGAATGGAAGTAATAATTTTAGCTTTTCTGACCCTATTGATAAACAATAGTCCTCATAGTATTGGCAATGGTAAAATGCGAGCTTACCAAGCCAACAGATCCCAGATGAATTAGGACCTACGTATGTTTGGTTGAAACAGTATTAGACTATGATACCCAATGTTCTAATTAAATAATAATGAATTGACGAGTTTATGTATTCATGGAAGGACTCCCTAGCCACTTGTAGTACAGTATTATACATTATAACAACTTAGAGGTGAAAAAGTTTTTAATAGCTCTTTCTTGACTTAAACTATTATCACACAGCCTAGCTCTAAGATTAATTCCTTTTAGAAGCATATGGAAAAAGGTGAGGTTTTGTGCTTTATGTTGTCGTTCGTCGTTCGAGTTCGAAGATGACCATGACGTTATTAACTGGTTTGGTTTCCGTGACTACATGAATGGCTGATCAAACCAATTTGTGCTCTGAAATGTATGTGGCACGCTTGACAGATGTTGCATGGGTTTGCTTGATCACTAAAGGCCGTGCTGCAGTTCTGCGATTTCCGCTGCTCACGCTTCTGTACTACCTCTGCAATTCTCGTCTGTCCAAAGTTTGTAGCTCCAGTATGCATGAGACTCCGCCAGACGGAACGATCCTGTGTGCGACTTTCCCAAGACGCAGGGTCAATGTTGAAGTGTTTCAGGAATGGTTTGGGAGAATCTATGAAGCGTTTCTTCTGACCACTCTGTGATCGCTGTCCCTCCTTCAGTTCGCCGCATAAGATCTTCTTGTAAGTCGCTAGTCTGACATCCTGGTGACCTGACCGTCCCATCCTAAATATGATTTCATCAGCAAGGTGTGGATGCCTGGAATGCCTGCCAGTAGGAGAACTCAGTGTCTGGGACCCTGTCCTGCCATCTTATCCTCATCATTTTCCTTAGGCAGCCCATGTGAAGATGCTTTATTTTCTTGGCATGACATCTCTACATAATCCAGGTTCAGCAAAGCTTACAGTACAGTCAGCAAAACCGTGGCTTTGTATTTGTAGGCCTTACGTTCTGTTTGCAGACTGATCCCTCTGCGCTCCCACACATTTGCATGTAGTGTGCTGTACACATGACTTCATGATCAATGTTGTGCATTGGGTAATCAAAATAAGAATGAAACAGATCTCCATACCTGCCCTATGCATCGACCATAGAAACAAATATTCACCCTTCTCTGCGTTTTCATTCGTCCTTCAGAGTACAAATTTGTATAACTCGTGTCTTGTCAGGCAACAGACGCAGTTTGTCCAGTGAGTAAAAGCAGTGAAATTCAAGACATCGTATCATCATCATTTATATCATCATTTGCCTCTTATTGTTTCTTTATGTAGGCATATAAATACTGTAAACAAATGCGAAACAATAATGGTAAAATAGCATACTGTTAGCTTATTGTTCACATTAAGCTGATAAATAGTACGTATGCTTTAAGTTGAATACCCTATTATATTCTATCCTACTTGAAATTATCACATCCAGCTATCAATAATTCAATCGACAACACTCTGGTTATCAACATATACTCTCAAGTTTAATGGCCCAGAAAGTCTGCCCACCCGCCACTAGACAGTAATTATGCAAAACTTTGAGCTAATATAGGATCCACCCATTCCAAAGGCATAGTTAGAAATCGATTAGGACCGTTAGGCGGTTTAGTCATGTGCAATAACATGTTCAAAATTCCACGTAATTGTTTTGTACGTTTCTCCAATAATTTACGTGCACCACTTCACTGGTACGGCAATGGGGCTAAAAAGAATTTCTTGTACTAGCGTCATAATGTCGGCATAAATCACCTATGAAGTACATTAGCCAACAATCAGATATATAATTACAGTACGTTAAAAGCGAGCTCTTTGATAGGAAATCTTCACACAAATACACACATGCATGCATACCAGAAATAATTATATAATGACATTGAGTTATTTATGTGTTAATTTTAAATGTCCTGAACCGTGTGCTTTAAGATTCCTTCTAGAGAAAAGCAAATGTAAATTTAAGCAGGATTCCTTGCTTTTAGTTGTACATGCTGAAAATAATTATTCTGGAGTTAAGCGTCTCGCCATCGACCACTTTAATAAATGGCGAGAACTTTTAGTGTTAAGGTGACTTAAATTTTGTCCGTCCGGTGTCAACGTAGTGTTCAAGCACTTGAATTTAAAAATGGCTTTCCTAATCGCTGAATTACACATAGAACATGGAAAATCGTCAGTAAACAGCCGGTTCATGTTAGGACAAATCTAAGAATGTCAAACACCTGAATCGAATGGGGCATATGCCTATTGTTAACTAGTTATATTTTACTATTGTCCAGAAGTGTATTTATTACTGGATTTTCTTATTAATAAGATCGACGTTGACATTTACGTTAAATGCTGATGGTGTGGATCTTTGACTGACCACTTTAATTGGGTTGTTGAACCTTCAATACATGCTTAATCTCATAAATGCGTGTTTAATACCTTTAATATATAGTTAATACTCTTAATACATGTTTTTTCTTTAATCCCTTTTTATTAAAAGCTCATTTTAACATTAGGTTTGCTAATTTGCTGAGTTTTGCTTCACCAAACCTCATACAATATCATAAGTTGTAAAGTTCCTACCAAAAACACGAAAGAGAATAAAGTACCCAAACCATCAAATAAGGATATCATAATTTAAGTTTAATCGTTCAGACAACATAGATTTGTTTACGGATGCTGAAAAAAGATGTAAGTTAAGTAATTTAAATTTCTCTACAAGTGGCAAGATAATGGATGAAAACAATTATCTATTTTTGGAAAATGTGATTTATTTTGGTTCTGCTCTTGTAAAAAAAAAAAGTAGGCGTAATTTCGAGACCGGATGTGTGTAGGGAGTGTCTGGATTCAATTTGCCTGGTAGTGCATTCACACGTCATGAAAGGAACCGTGTTTATTGCACCTACACATTTTCCAAAATGCTATGCTTTTGATCAAAGTACCTAATTTCATGAGATATGTGAGCGCACAAACAGGATATTATCTTATTATCTTCACTAAAACTGCATTCTCAGGTAAAACTCAAAGAAACAGGAAATTTGATACATATGCTTTATAATGTAAAACGTACTAAAATCTTGAATGAGACCAAGACGCATTGGACTCTAGTGGATGAAAACAGTTTAGAAAACATTCCTCAAATGCCCTATGCCTAAATGAGAAAACGCAGGCATTCGATTATGTGAGAATAATTATTTTTACCCACCCAAATAGAACATGAATGTATCTGAGCTATCATCAACACGAGTGCGCTAAACATTTGTGTGACAGTACCAGTGTTGTGGGGATAGTACTAAAGACTAGAAATTAAGAAATTTACATGCAGACTAGTAAAAGACCTCGACAATTATATAAAACATATGGATAGGTAGATACATACTCAAAACTAATGAGTACAATTGCATTAAAATGTTTTAAGAATTTTTTTTTTTTTATCTATTTATTTATTTATTTATTTATTTATTTATCTATCTATTTATTTGTTTATTTATTCTTTTATTTTTTTTTATTTATTTGTATCCTTAAACCTTTTATTGGTATTTCAATTGTGATGCAATCAACACCAGGTGCACATAATGGAAAGAGGTTAATATAAGATTCTCTTTGCTCATACTTAGCTAATCTTTTGTCAATACCGACGCTTTCAGAACTTGTGTACAGACTATATGGGTATTCCATCTTTTATTATGTAAGTACTGACAATGTTAATAGTTCTGAGGTAAAGGTTGAGAGCAGGTGGTTGGTTCTGCTTAAGAAAAGTAATTACTTTAATTTTTTTCTCTCTCTCTCTCTCTCTCTCTCTCTCTCTCTCTCTCTCTCTCTCTCTCTTTTTAAACAGACCAGGATAGATGGTGCTGAAAGTAGCTTCTTACTTTATTAAGAATTCATAATACAAAAGATAATGCCTAATATTTCAGATGGACCAGATCTACAAGAAAAGTAATATTACGGGGTACAACGGAATTCAGATCCAATCTCTAAGGCAAGTATTTAATTAAATGTGAGGTTTCCTTATTCTTTCAATGGATTTATAACGTATGGGACTTTAATTTGAAAATAGAATGTTATGTAAGCACGAGGGTATGTATGTATGTATGTATGTATGTATGTATGTATGTATGTGTGTGTGTATGTCTGTATGTATGTATAAGTTTCATATAGTTCCCGATTCCATATTTGGTTGCTTATTTAAATCATTCTCCTCTCTTCCTTAAATATTCTCTCATTTTCACATGAATTTATTTGTATGCGACAATAATAAAAAGGATATGTAGTTCATCGTGTCTTTTCAAAATGGAAAATGCAAAGCCACTTCAAAACAATGTCCCTTAATTCCAGTTGATAAAAGGGGCTTTAAAATAAATGTCTTGTTAATTGATGTTACAAATAGTCTTCATGCTTATTTGTATATGTTGATTTCAATGATCTTTATGTCAGCGAGGAATGAATTCCTTTCCCCAGTATACACTTCCTTAGTGGGGGGGGGGACCGAGTGGCCGAGTGGCCGAGTGGTCTTAAGCGCTCACCGTTACGGATCACTGCCATCTCACCTCTGTCTGCGTGGGTTCGAGTCTCGGATTCGGCGAATGTGGATATGTGAGAAAGCTTGCCAGTAGCTTCTCGTGGGTCAGTGGTTCTTTCCGAGGTTTTCCCGGGTTCTTCCTCCACCATTAATACTGGCCGCCATGTATAGCCTATCTTGTGCTGAAAAATGGCGTTAAACCCTACAACAACAACAACAACAACAACAACTTCCTTAGTTGGTAGACTGCGTGTTGTTGACGAAACCAAAATGCGTATGCAAAATGCTATTGTTTTGATCAACGAAACGTGAGCGTTGGATACCACGAGGTGGTGAATCCCTTGCATGAATTTTAACCACATGCAACAAATATGTTATGTTGAATAGGACAGCCTTGTGCCGTTATGAAAGCAAACTAGTCTATATATGGAGGATCTGGTTTTGTGGCGTGTCATGCGATTTTGCAGCACATGATACATGGCAGCCAGCATGTCTGGTGGAGGACGAATAAAAGAAGTCCCGAGAAGAACAATCGATCTACTGGAAGCTAATGGCAAGCATTCACACATATCAACATTCGTCGAGCCGTGACTCCAACTCACGCATACATCAGTGATACGTGAGTTAGTTGTAAAGGCCACCAGGCCACCATGGGCCCCATATACGGATAGATGGATATATTAGACAACAAGTTCTTTAGTTAAAGTGTGTGAGTCAACCTATAAGCTAGTAAGTAAGGAAGTACGTGTACTTTAGCTTGTTAGCTGCTTGGGTAGATGGGTGAGTTTGTTAGTTCACGAAATAGTATTTTGTTCCATTCGTCACCATGTTCATCTTTGTTTCATTACTTTTTTTCCTTATTCCAACCTGTAGAGTTTAGTAGCACGCGGCAGTGTTATATTTTCTTTTCAGACACTTCTCAGTTTGAATTCTGCTTAATGACGCAAGTATTAGTTGCATCCTCAGGTACTGCGTTTTACGTTTTCAATGATAAAATAATTCTAAGTTGAACTAACTTTACCTCATTTCAAGCGGTAAGGAAATACAGTTACTTCGTATTACCTCGTTTCAAGTGGTAAATAAATGACGTTACTTCGTATTATCTGATTTCAAGTGGTAAGGAATGCGTATGACATGCGTACAAGGTGCGTTTTTATATCGAGTTTTTATATCATTTAAATTTGGGCACATATTAGCATGACCGTCCTCTTTATCTGACAAGGATAGACTTTCCACATATATTTTTCTCAGCTGATAACAAGATAAGTCTCCCAACACTTCTAACCCGTCAAGGGTATGTATTACACGCAATTAATTTAAATGTGCTCTACAATAAGTGTTATTCATGAGATGTGAATTTACTACATTGAGGCATGTAAGTTAATAGAGAATATATTTACTAATCTTTAAATAAGCTCAAAGATAATGGTGGTTCAAATATATCTTGATCAAGACTGACGTCACTTTAACGTTATCATTGTTTAACGAAACAACTGAATAACTACCTCCTCTCCAATACACAGTGCCGTATAACATAAAAAAGACACGTGCTTGATGCATTGCGTTTCTCGCGTTTAAAGTTGAAATTTTAACGTTTATCTCACATTATCTCAAACTTTGCTGTGTTCACATTTATCTAGTGTCTGCATTTAATCTAGCATGTTATAGTGATAATCGTTTGTTATCTTGTCCCGTGCCATTCTTGCATTGCCTTAGTATAATTTTGTCCTTTCTGGTACATTTTTTTTTTTTTTTTAAGTTTTGAGTTTTATCCTCAACAATCATTTATGAATGCTGAAAATACAAAAGTTGCCAAGATACGTGACAGGGTGTTATTTTTAATGTTGCTACAAAAACTTTGCTAAATTTTAAATTTATGTTGTGCGCTTAAATTATTTCAGCAATATAAAATAAAACAGGCTTATGCACGCTCTCTAAGGGACTATATTCGTGTGTTTTATGTATGTCAGAGCGATAGAGAAAGCTCAGAGGACCGACATGCTTGTTTATTATTGATTGTCTTCTTGATAAAGTGGGATTATTTTGTGTGTAAGTAATATGTATGTATGTATGTATGTATGTATGTATGTATGTATGTATGTATGTATGATCACATGGAATTGTGTTTCAGTTATTTTGTTCATCGTAGATACTTGTCCGTTCAATATTTTTGACCTAGTTTTTCGTTTATTCGACTGACGCTTATATTTCGTTCGCTCTTTATCGTTTATCATTTTGGAGCTTTATCGTTTTGTATTTCTTGCATCGATCTGCAAGATCGTTTACATATCAGTTGAAGTGTAATGATTGACATGATGTGTATGTAGAGCTTCCTTATCGATACTATTTGCAGTGTCTCATGACGAAACGCTTAAACTGGTCTCAATTTAGCTTAAATGTAAGTGTATGTATGTCTGCAGCTGTATGTTTCTTTCATATGTATATCTAGTCGCATAATGGTTGAATATTATTCTGAAGAAGCAGATCTTATTGTTTGTAGTTTTGTGAGTTGATAAACAAATGAATGTTTCTTTCTAAATTAAGATTGTTTAGTTAGTGGTGTAACTTATTATATATTATGGTCATTCCGTTGTTAAATGTTGCTCTACTATATATATATATATATATATATATATATATATATATATATATATATATATATATATATATATATATGTGTGTGTGTGTGTGTGTGTAGCAAAAACTTTCTGGATCGTCGCCATCGTTCTCATCATCATTGTCGTTGTCGTTGTTATCATTATTATTATTATTATTATTATTATTATTATTATTATTATTATTATTTAAATGTAACAGCGGCATTTACATGTAAATGTGTATGTAACTATGCCGATGCATATGTTTGCCTCGGGCTTCGTTTCTTCAGTCAAGCTCTCTCTACATTAATAAATCTGATTCAATGTTCACTTTAGTGTCACCTTACTAAATATTTTCTCCTAAGCTCTAAATTGTTTCTAAAGGTATGTATAATTTATTAACTGATGTAATCTATATTCTCTCTTCTAGAAATGGAAGTATCATCGTGACATTCAAAATCGTCATTGCTGTCAAGCGGGCAGACGAAAGCCCAGGAGAGCAGGCACTCAAGGCCGTCATAATCGGGCAGCCAAAGGATAAAAGTGACAATACCATCGTGGTAGTTACAAACATTAAGATTCAATTAGAAAGCGTGTCAGTTGTGTTAATAGAATATGTAAAGATCAACCCTATAACACCGGATGCACCAACAACGACTACATCGTTAGCAATAACAACACCAACGTTAAAGCCAAGTACACAAGCCAGAACAACTACAACACCAAATACAACTGCAACGCCAACATCAGCTTCAACTCCACTACCAACGAAACCATCAACAACTACAACAAAAGCAGCATCAACGGCAGCCACAACAATTACAACAAAAGGAACCACTAATGCCATTACAACATTGTCCTCAACATCAGAATCGAGTACAACTAGTACGAAAAAATCTGACCCTACAACCACAACACAGATATCCATTGCTACTTCTACATCATCATCAACCACAAGCATAACAGCATCGACCCATACAACCACCACAACTCCAACCTCAACTAGCAGTACATTATCAACACCCGCTGGTCTGAATACTACTACTACGACATTGTCCCCCACAACCACCACGCAGCCAAGCACAGCCAGAGCTACATCAGCACCCACCCCAGAGGCAAATACTACTAGTATAAACACATCAATTCCAACAACCGCCACACAGCCAACAGCAACAAATGCAACCCATTATAGCATTATATTGTCATCAACAATGGAATCGACCCATACAACCACTACACCTTCAACCTCAACTGGCAGTATATTATCAACACCCACGGGACTGAATACTACTAGTACGAAAACATCGACCCCCACAACTACCACGCAGCCAAGCACAACTAGATCTACATCAGCACCCATCCTAGAGCCAAATACTACTAGTACGACAACATCGACCCCCACAACTACCACGCAGCCAAGCACAACTAGATCTACATCAGCACCCATCCTAGAGCCAAATACTACTAGAACGACAACATCGACCCCCACAACCACCACGCAGCCAAGCACAACTAGATCTACATCAGCACCCATCCCAGAGCCAAATACTACTAGTACGACAACATCGACCCCCACAACCACCACGCAGCCAAGCACAACTAGATCTACATCAGCACCCATCCCAGAGCCAAATACTACTGGTACGACAACATCGACCCCCACAACCACCACGCAGCCAAGCACAACTAGATCTACATCAGCACCCATCCCAGAGCCAAATACTACTAGTACGACAACATCGACCCCCACAACCACCATGCAGCCAAGCACAACTAGATCTACCTCAGAGTCAACACCAGAACTAAATACTACCAGTACGGCAACATTGACCGCTACAGCCATCACACAACCAAGCTCAACTAGTACAACCCATTCGAGCACAATGTTGGCATCAACACCAGAATCAAATACTACTAGTACGACAACATCGACCCCCACAACCACCAAACAATCAATCACAACTAGATTTACATCAGCACCCGTCCTAGAGGCAAATACTACTAGTACAAAAACATCGGTCCCTTCAACAACCACACAGCCACCCACAACAAATGCAACCTATCCTAGCACTATATTGTCATCAACACCGGCATCGAACATTACAAGTACGACACAGTCGACCCCTACAACCACTACACAGACAGCCATCACTAGTTCCATATCATCATCAACCACACAGACGAATACTGATGGAATAACAACATCGGCCCCTACAATCACCACACTTGCAACTTCAACTGGCAGTACATTATCAACACAACCAGAGATGAGTACTACTAGCACGACATCATCGACTCCCACAACCACCACATTGCCAAGCACTACTGGATCTACATCAGCGCCCACCCCGGGGCCAAGTACTATTAGTACAACAACATCAGCCCCTACAACCTCCACACGGCCAACCATCACTAGTTCTACAACATCATCAACCACAGTAGCGGATACTACTAGCATAACAACATCGACCCATACAACCAATATAGGTCCAGCCTCAACTGGCAGTACATCATCAACACCACCAGAGCTGAGCATTCCTAGTACGACAGCATCGACCGCCACAACCACCACGCTGGCAAGCACAACTAGATCTGCATCAGCACCCACCCCGGAGCCAAATACTACTAGTACGACAACATTGGCCACCACACAGCCAAGCACAACAAGGTCTACATCAGAGTCCACCCAGGAACCAAATACTACCAGTACGGCAACATCGACCCCTACAACCACCACACAACCAAGCTCAACTAGTACAACCCATTCGAGCACTATATTGTCATCGACACCGGAATTCAATACTACCAGTATGAAAACATCAACCCCTACAACCACCACGACGTCAACTACAACTACATCAGCATTAACCCCAGAGCCAAATTCTACTAGTACGGCAGCATCAAAACCTACAACTATAACACAGCCAACCACAACTGGCTCTTCATCATCAGTCTCGGAGCTGAATACGGCTAGTACGATAACACCGACACTTTCACCCATCATACAGCCAAGTACAGGTATCAGTTCATCACCAACCCACCGATCTACTACTGCTACTACTATTAATGTTATTACTACTACAACAAAAACTACTACTACCACAACTACTACTACTGCTACTACTATTACTACTACTACTAATAATAATAATGATAATAATACAGTTTGATGACTGCTTTTATTTAACGTGGACAATATTTTGCATCAGCTGTAAGTTTTGACCGGAATGAAACGGCATTTAATAAGTCTCTGCCTCTCTCCTCTCTCACTGTATATGTCTGTATATATATATATATATATATATATATATATATATATATATGGGTGTGTATGCGTCTTTGTGCGTATATGTGTGTATGTGTATTTTATTTTCTTAGTAAGCCAGCTTCAACAATTCGGTATATATTATTATAACTTTCTCATATTTACTACTGTGGACGCAATTTTGTATGAAAATAATAATGATGACATTTATCTTTACTTTTGGTCATTTTCTTATATTTCCGCTAGATTACCTTAGGGTTGGTATAATCCGACCCTAATTTACCCATTCAGCTTAAAACACTCTTAATCATCGTGTCGTTAGAATTCAATGGAGACTACCAGGGCCGACAAGGGGGTGGGTGGGCAACCTGGGATATATCCCCGGGGCCCGGGCCGAACAACACGTTTTAATTTTATAAAAGAAATATTTTGTTTGAACAAGAACTAGGAGAGGCCTGGGTGTTTTTCACCCCAGGGCCCGTGATAGCTCTCTACGACCCTGGAGACTACCAAATACCTAACGATCAACTGAAACTAATTCTTATCGTCAATAGGGAACATACGCATGAGGAGATGTAATAAATTAGTATGTGCAATCTGAGTTTACCGTCTTCCTTGATTTCTTTCCCACATGAACATTACCTCCTTCTACTTCTCCAAACAACTGAACTTGATTGTGTTATACTAAAATTCGGGAAACAACTTTGGTTAATGGTATAACTTGCACGGTGCCAGCACACCTATGTTGGCTCGGCCTAGTGGTTAGTGTGTCCGCCTCGGATGCTGGAGGTCGCTGGTTCGAACCCCGGGCCGAATCATACCAAAAACGTATAACAGAATGGTTACAGCTGCCTCGCCTCGCAAGGCGCTCAGCATTAAGGGGTTAGTGTTAGGATTGGTTGGCCAGATATCAGGATAATGTGACTGGGTGGGACATCATGCTACATGTATGCGGC
>JAECUM010084859.1:0-26838 GCA_016617855.1 Megalonaias nervosa | reverse complement strand
GACACATAAAAAAACTATTTCAAATATGATTTTGTCTGACTTTGTTATTATCGAAATTAATTTATCTCCCAATTAGCGGTCTATTAATGGGGGAATATATATATATATATATATATATATATATATATATATATATATATATATATATATATATATATATAGTTTTTCAGTTTGGTTGATTTATTCATTTATTCATCAATCTTATATTGTAATATAAATACACCTTCCTAATATGACTTTTCTGGCTGTGTGTACCTTAGTTATGTGGTGTCGAATATAGACAAAAGTATATACAAATTGACAACTCGTTATAACATATATTGGAAAACTGAATTTTCTTTCGATAATAAGTCGGAAAAACAAATTATAGAATAATAACAAATATTTCCAGCATGATTGTGTCATACTTTATGATTGTTCGAAATTCGAACTTTGTCGCCCAATTTTCGGTCATTTAAATCTGCATAAATATGTCTTTCGGCTAAGTTAATTGATTCATCAATATCATTAACAGTATAAATACGCTTTTTTAATCTGACTTTATATGGCTTTGTGTGGCTTTGTCAGGCTTTGTCTGGCTTTGTCGGGCTTTGTCAGGCTTTGTCGGGTTTTGTCAGACTTAGCTGTAATTAGTAGGACCGGTAAACACACAGGCCAGTGATACGGAATAAACAGGTAATCATAAATTCCATTGGTAAGCAACCAACTGGGAAACAGAATGTTAACATAAAATCCAGTGGTACCGAAACAGCTGGCTAACACACAACCCAGTGGTACAGAACGAGCTGGAAAACACAAGCTAGTGGTACGGAACCAACTGAAAGAAAACAAACATGCAGTCGCTTGCAAATCCTGTTCGAAAGTATTTTTACAGTGTAACATGGACAAAAGACTGACAAAGCACTTTTAGGCACATATGTTGATAAAATGAATTTATGCAATAGACGATGGGAAGTATATCTATATATAGCTTAATGGCTTAATTTTGCGTACGACAGAGAGATCGAAACTGATAATTTTGTCGACTATCCTGCCCCCATGCATATAAATTTTAGAATAGCGCCGAATATTAAAATCGGGGCACAGACGATCGTCTATTTCTGATTTCAAAATGACGCTGCAATCTTTTACAGATGGAATGACCCAGTGCGAGTGTGATGAAATGTATAACAAAAGATAGGTTAGCAAAATTAATCGAATGGAAACAAGTTAATGTAAGTAATTAATTAACTTTCAGGACGATTCATCTGGGTCAAAATTCCAGGAAACGAGGATGATCTAACAGCGTGAACCGATAACAACGAAGAAAATATTTCTACAGAAAAGAAAACACATCCGCATCCCAGAAGGAAATTAGCTCAACTCACGCCAAAGTCCTTAGCAGAGAGAATTCCTACGCGCGCAGGCAATGTGAAAGCATTGCGATTGGCTGGGCAGAACACGTGATTAAAACTTTAAAACTTTAAATATGTTGGCCCTTGACAGAGCGTTACTCGACGAAACTGGAGGGAAATTGTAGACCCAATCACACCTCTCATAAATGTCCTTACGCGAGCGTAAATCGTTTTATATACAATTTACTTGGTAGAAAGGTACATCTCTAGATGTAAACCCTGTCCCATCGCATACTTTTCTTTACCCCTGGAAAATGTCTAAATATGCAAATATTTTATACAGAGCAGAATAAAATTCTGGAAACGTATAAGCCAAGCGCAACGATACATGACGCCGCCGTATATTCCTAATTATAACATGTATACCAGATTTGTGTATATTCCATCGGATACACTTTACGTGACGTCAACGAATGTAACACGTCTACAATCCTTGTTGTATAACATACCATAAGTAATGTTATGCTGTCGTCGTTACTAACTTTACAAATTTTTAAAAAAACTGGATATATTCCATTATAAAAAAATCATTTATTACACTCACACACACACGCGCGCACGCGCACTTGCATTAGTCGTTCACTTACAAGTGAAATAGCTTCTTTGCTTTAATATTAGGTTGAATCTAATTCTGAGCTACCTTTCACATTGCGTGTGCACATTTTCCTCAGGGTAATAAATGAGACCACGCACCAGCTCATAAATGAGCAGAGTAGTGAAACATGTATCAACCTTGTGTTTCTAAACTTTTGCTTTTGTACTGTTTTTTTGTCTGTCAGACAGGTTTTCATGGTTTTGTTCCAAAAGCTTTATATCGTCTTTTGAAATTTTGATAATGTTTAGCTCTGTAATAACGTAGTTAATTCATCAAGAAAAGTGTTGTCTTCTTAAATATAAGATAATAATATAATATAATATAATATAATATAATATAATATAATATAATATAATGTAATGTAATATAATATAATATATAATATAATATAATATAATATAATATAATATAATATAATATAATATAATATAATATATAATGGATTATGCACTACTAAATTTATAAGATAAATTAACGGGAATATAAAATTGAAAAAATTGTCCAATTGCTTTATATATATATATATATATATAATAATAACATGGCTTTTAAAGTGTTGGTAAAAGGCAATTTGGTATGTTGAACTGGGATTTGCCCATGGAGTATAAATACACATATAAGTATGGTTTCAAGACAATTAAAATTAAGGTGTCAAGTGTAGACTATTGCTTCTGTACTCGCTAGATCTGTGAATAATTACAACTTATCAATTATTAACAAAATATGAAACGAATAAGAAAAAATACCCGTTTGGTAATGAATTAAACCTGCTACACAATTTCATAGAAATCCTTCTACTTTCCCTTTTATCTCTTTCTCTCGCTTTCATACAGTATGGGAAAAATACTTGGAAATCTGTGGAGTGAGAGGGAAAATGAATTATAACCAGATGAAAACCTTGAACCTTGACTTTTGCATGTTACCTAGGGGAAACAGAGTCCTTATAATGACATATGTACGCCTTCCGTGGTATTTGTGTATAGTGATTTATGATACCATGATAAAATGTAGTAATCCTTTGGGACAAGCAGACCAAACGGTAAATCCCTTGGCATGCACATACTATAATCTATTTGATGATTGACTTCGCTTTTTTAAACAAGGTATAAGGTTCTAAAACAGATGGCTTCTATAATTTAAAATGTCCGAAAGTCTCTCTCTCTCTCTCAGTCTGTGTTGGTTGCTCAGTAAGTAACTTTTCCCTGAATAGATAATATCACGTTCTCTCTATCTGTTCCGATCAGTGATAGCAAAACTGAGAGATTAATCGATCAACACAGACACCTGGAGATGTACGACATAAATAATCTTATAGTTAGTAATAGTCCCACCCATCTCCACTTCTGTTCGTTAGTAGCATGTGAGTTTTACCAGAAAGAATCCAGTTCTGTATGTTTGTTTGTTTCTCTGGATCATCGTCATTTTCTCTTAAATTATTCTTCACTCGTTTCGATGTATTCGTTCGTGATGGAATGGCTGCACTTTCACTGAATGGGACTCTAGCCTTGCAATGTTCGTCATGCTCTAATATTTTCATTTGAACCAACTTTCACGTTTAAATCCTAAGCATCTACTTTATTTATTTGATAAATGTGAATGAAAACAAATGCTTGAAAAGAAACAAATTAAAACAAAATATCCAAAAGGATTGCGTATAGCTACAATACATGCAGAACTACATTTTATGCAGTCACACTGGGAAGGGATGTGAATAATTCACTCCCGCAGTCAGTAAAGTTTCCAAGAGTCATTCTTCAACTCCGTTGGGACAAGAGTATATGTATTTTTCGGTTGTATAAATAACACCAATGTATATCATGTGCGCTTAATCTTTGAAATGCAACAGTTATACATTTTTCTATCAAAGGATACACGGCAAGCCTCGTTTCCTTTTAATAAAAACTGTATATAACTTGTGGTATATAAAAAATACAGCATACATTATATACCAATGATATGTTACCAGCATGAGAGATCATTTTCATTGTAATTTGCAATCCACAATCTATCTATCTATCTACCTACCTACCTACCTATCTATCCGTCCATCCATACATCTATCTATCTATCTATCTATCTATCTGTCTATCTGTCTATCTATCTATCTATCTATCTATCTATCTATCATATCGCACCCAAAGAGAGATAAGGTCAGACATATCAGTAGTCTTCACCATATGTTATAAACAGATTTGTTATACTATAATTATTTGCCACCCACTTATAATGAAATTTAAACATAGTACTGAAGCCATGATAAATATCAAACCTTTTCTAGGAGTAGATGGAGTTCAGGTTACAAGAATAACATAATAGCAGACGGTCGGACGAAGGGACACGATCTTTCTACAAAAGGGCGATTAGACAGATAACAATGCAACAAATTCAACACTGGTCTTTTCAAGCACCTTCCATGATCATAGATGTCATTTATTTTGTCACATGAAACTTATTACAACTCTAAGGTCTTAATTTAAGTAACATAAAAGAGAGGAAACCAACAAGCTTTGTAAAATTCAACAAGTAATTTATTTACTTAGATTATGAAGTAAAAAAGTTAAGAAGAACTTACAGGATTGTGAATTGAAACCCAAATAGTCCTAAAAGTTATATTACAAGTACAAATGTATGAAGTTCTAATCGAATTCCAGTGGTGCCAAATACATTCTAATATTGAATATGTTAATGTGTCAATGGCATGGATAGATAGTGTTTTTGATGTGTTAACAGTCGTTTGATGTATAACAATAATATAATCCAAGACGTTCGTGTCTGAATTAACTGTAATTCTAGATTAATATTTTAGTCAAAGAATATAAGTGAGCACTTTGTAATTCCAGAAGATAATAATTTAAATAAATAAATCCGCCCAAATTAAAAATTGAGCACTACAATCAGACTTATTCTGTTTCACAGATTAAGGCAAGGATGAGTAATTGTTCAAGTAAACAATATTATATAAAAAGCTAAGATACAAGAAAGGAGCCAGGATGTAGGTCAATCTCCTCACTAAAACATGCAAAGTTGTCAAGAAGTTTAGGAATTTATGAAAGAAAACGTGGCTGGTACTATAGTAAAATACATGTACACTACGTTGTAGGAATCTCATTCATAAACCAAGGCCAATTACTAAGGTCAAGTCAACAACTATTCCGGTCAAATACGCCACGCAATATTTTGAATGGAGGCGACGTAAAAGTCAACAGAAAGAGAGCGTATATTTGTCTCTTAGAGCTATCACGCACGCCCTAATTGCTGATTGGCTCGGTAATTAGATATGGTCAGATTCTGACTGTTGAGTTATTTAAGATAATGATTTTAAATGTTCGGAAATCGTTTGGTAATTCAAATATTGTTTCGTTGCGTATGTGGCGGCTATATAGAGGAGTTAAATCCGCACCATCTCATTCTTCAGTCTATGCCAGTTCTGTAAGAATCGTTGATAAGAAATTGTGATTTATTTTTAATATTTGTTCACTGGATTTAGCACATTGGACAATCTTTAATTTAACCAGTCAGTACCTATTGAATTATGTAAATCATTCTATTGTATTATGTGAAACTTTTAAGGACTTAAGTGGCATCCTACTTTTATGGGAATGCTTTGAAGGAAAACCATTTGGATTTAGAACTGTGATTCTTCAGTGGTGCTACCACTTTAGGACCTACACAAATTAGAACCTTCATTCAGAATATATTTTTTTTAGACAGTTTCTGTATATGTGTGAAATTGATAGTACAATCTAGAATAATAATCTAGGAATTCATGAGCAATTTTTAATTCTTTCAATTTATTTGATTTTATGATTTATTTAAATAAATTTCTAGTTTGGAGACTTGAATACTCTATACTTTTGGACTTTTGATATAGCTTTTAGGACTATCTGGGATTTAATTTACAACACTTTTAGTTCTTTTTAAATTCACTCTTTTCTGTTGCTTATCTTAAGTCCATAGAGTTGTGTCACTAGTAGATGAACAATTGCAAAAGGTTACAGTATAAATAGAATGAAGGCATGAAAGTTAATATTTCAGTCTTCAAGTGAAATGAATAGCTCTACCATGTGAAATTAGACGTTTAGAAATTTACTTAATTTCTTTAAACATCAGATACGTCATACCTGATAATGCAAAACTGCTTGGAATATATTTGTTATTTAATTTTGAAATAGCCCTCCTGTCTTAAACATGTCTTCAAATTTGAAGATAACAATATGTAAGATTTTCAATTTTAGAAAATGTAAGTGTATCTCGTAGCCTCATAACGAACGAAGCTGAATAGTCTGAGTATATCTGAGTCACAAATATAAAGTTCCGAGTGTAATATCTAAGACCTTTTGATAAAAGTGCTTCTCCGGTTGTCATGGAAGAATGCATTTTAAATGTAACGTTGTCAGCAATAAATATACCCTGCTCTATTTCTGCATATTTAAAACATGTGAAAATATTCTTTTGATCCTCTAAAGACAGACACATATACACGATTTGAACGTTACTTTTTTACGATGGGAACCACATGATATTACCTTAATTTTATTAAGATGTGAACCACAGAATATGCCTTAATACTATTCAAATGTGCAAATAACCACATATTAGAGTATGAAAATGACACTTCGTAAAGAATAAACAAATAGCTGAAACCATTATTTCAAGAACGTTTGGCTTCATTACACTATAACTCGGTTAAATAACTTAAAAGGTTATAATGATGGAAACTTATTCTCAATATCTAAGTTAGTATATAAACGTAAAGTAGCCGTTATGAAAGTAATCATTCCGTGGCAGTACACCAATCAAGATCGTATCAAAATCAATTGTGTTAGAGTATTAGAAATGATTGATTCAACAATCGACCTTTCTACCACTTCATAAGCATGCAAAGAAATTAATCCCATATAGAAGGGTTTATATTAGTAAAGCCGATGCTAAAACTCGAGCTGACTTGGTTGATATAGAGACCAATGAGATGGAAAATGATGGACACACATATATTGTGACTACCATAGACGTTTACACCAAATAAAATTGGGTTATATCTAAACGAGGCCATGATATGTAAGAGACACTAACATCTATACTTTATGAACGGGAATCTCAAAAGATAAAGTTCTATTAAGGCAAGGAATTTAATATTGAGTAAGTAAAGGAATTATTGGGAAAAGCGGGTAGACAGCATTACTCTACTCACTTATATAAAGGCAAGTGTGATAAAGAGTTTTAAGAGAATACTAAAGTCTAGAATGTAAAAATATTTTACACAAAATGTTACAAATAAAATATGTACACATATATCCGTAATTATTGGAGAACTGCATTAATTCTAATCACATAATCGATATGACTCCAATAGAAGCATCGAAACATAAAACCAGAGGTAGAGTTTCTATAAATCTTCATGTCTACTTAATAACTTACTATTTTGCGAACCTAAATTTAAATTTCCTAAAAGTGGTAAAAGTTAAAGACATATTTGCCATAGCCTCTGTGCAAGCTTATGTGCCTAATTTCAGAAAAAAGAACTTTTCAAAATATGGCAAATCACATTAGGTGTTGGACCAGTGTACAACTTAGAGAACCTAATAGAAGTAGATTATTCTACGAAGAAGAACAATCTCTACTATAACATGATTCATAAACAGAAGAGAAATGACCGAAGTTGGAAATTAAAGAATTTGAAATGCTAAAAACTCAATGCGGCATGGAAGCAAGTGAGGATATATATTAATTATCAGAATAGAATTCGCCACTGTATACAATTTAATAGATAAAGACCACTTAAGGGTAGAGAGTACATAGATTTACATGCAATAGTAACAAAGAAGAATGCATGTTTTCGTGTCCTAAATATGGAAGTGATAAATATTTATTCTTGCTGTCCAAATCATACCTAATGCTTCTTCTCAAACTACACAAAAACATTTATATATTACTTCGACTCACAAGATGTATAAGTAATAAGTATATCATTAGGGTTCGTGAATGCATGTGATTCTGAAAACGAATCTATCTATCTATCTATCTATCTATCTATCTATTTATATATATATATATATATAATTTGAAACGATGAGATCATTTCATGACAGGTTAAATGGAAAAAAAGAATTAGGCATGTTGACTTGTTAATCCTTTCAGAAGGAGATATTCGAAATAAAGATTATGTCGAGATTGGGATCACGTCAGCTAAGCAAGTAGAAATGCAAGAAGTTTTTCTGCAAGAAAGTGCCTGCATCGTGTATTCATCACAGCTAAACTGTCGTATAATATGTAGCAGAATGGAGGAAACTTTTGTTCATCTGATGCCCACGGTAGGTTCAAAAGTAAAGATCATGCGTTATGAGAGGCAGGTAAATGTTCGTTATGTTCTGCACTATCATTTAATATATATAATATGTTATTTTTTTAAATAAAAAACCATGATCTCCATGCACAATATCACTAACAAGAAAATAATAACTTTTGGCAACTGGAGACAATTAAACAGATACACGAAGGAATACGTATCTATATTAAATCATTACACAAATAATATCCTCTTATACTGCACAAAGGTAACGCCTGCATTGAAAAGATCTATGAATTCTTTAAAAGTATCAGAATACCGTTATAATTATTTAGTGAGTTAAGAGGGAGGAAAACTGTTAAGAACATATTTAGCGAACTTGATAGAAAACAATATAATGAAATAAACAAGTGCCACTTAGTGAAAAGTAATTGTTGACATAAATTTTAGAGATCACAGTCACCTAAAATGTTAAACTCATCAAAACTACAATAAATTAGAGGTATTCAAAATATAAATCTTTGTTCATTAGACCAGTGACAGATGCTTTTAAAGGATGACAAATGCAGAAAAAACAACGAAACATTTTAACATGAAACCAAAGCTATAAAAAAGATGTCAATCGTTATAAGTATTTTGAAAGTAGAACGAGTTTACGAAATTGCCCTCCAAACAAAGGACAAACTCTATTCCTTACTTAACGATAGTAGTATTTTAGTTTAAGGTCTCATTAAGTACAGGATTTTCAATCAACAAACCCTGCGAGATTTGCTTTTTGTTGTTGTTTTAAGTTTAACGCCATTGTTCAGCACAAGATAGGCTTTACATGGCGGCCAGTGTAACTGGTAGAGGAAGAACCCAGGAAATCTCCAGAAATAACCAGCGACCGGGAAGATACTGACAAACTGTTTCATAGAACGCATTGGCTGAGTCCGAGACGTGAACCCACGGAGACAGAGATGAGATGGCAGTGATCAATAACGGTGACGCTTTTCACCACCCAGCCGCTCGGGGTCCCGAGACCTGCATGAACACTTTGTAAAAATGCATGCGTTATTATTGAATGACATACATGAGGTGTTTGAAAATGCATGCATGCGTAACTATAACTTCGAGTCTACAAAATGTTATTATTATTTTGTTTTTAGTTATAGATAATTCATTTTGCCACTGTGAAATGAAAAAAGAAGCTAGGAGAAAAATGGGACAGATAAAATAGGAAAGAATAGGAAATATTGTTTGTAATAGAAACTTTTTCCAGCTATTGAATTATAAGCATTAAACTATATTTCTGTTTCTAAACGTCTTCGACTATGACCATTTGGAATGATGTAGTTAGTTCTAATTATGTTTAAATAATTTCATTCCACACAAAATAAGATACTTTTCACTAATTACCTGTGTAGATGGTTTTGGTAAAGAGAAACATACTGATTAATTTTAGAGAATACAAAACATTTTATCACTGTTATCTTCCCAAATGGTACTTAAGACTTCTTGTTCAGCTTAATTAGCATGTTCATAATTTCTTGAATTATAGGTGGATAAGTAAGAATCATAATTTTACAGCTTGGTTGAAAACAATACACTTAAGTCAGTAAACTCGGTTGAAACCTAGTAGTGTTTATATTCTGAACACTATTTGATGTTGCTTCCTGTTGTACTTCCAATTCAGACTACTTTTGTTTTGTATTATTTACACTAAGGTCAGAAAAATTCGAATGTTCATTTAAAAGATGTAAAGAGTAAGATGTGTATGATCTGCCAATTGAGAAAGAGCATACGTTATATTATTATTTCCTATATATTGTTATTTTGTTCCTATACTACGGGATAAATTGTATGTATACAAAAATGTATATAAGAGGAAAACACACCAATTAAAGATTTGAACATTAAGAATTACACAAGGTTCAGTATTTTGACTGAAAGCTGTATCCATTTTAAAACTGAAAATTATCAACCCTTACAAACAACAGAAAATCA
Organism: Megalonaias nervosa; assembly: GCA_016617855.1. Classification (NCBI taxonomy): domain Eukaryota; kingdom Metazoa; phylum Mollusca; class Bivalvia; order Unionida; family Unionidae; genus Megalonaias; species Megalonaias nervosa. The sequence goes on along the minus strand of JAECUM010084859.1, from coordinate 16,577 downwards.
GAAGAAAATAGCAACAAAACAAATAAACAAAAACAACAAAATCATAACATTAACAATCAATGGCCATGCAACAGAGTCAAATGCTTTTCAAAATCAATCAAAAGATAGATCTAGGAATATCATGCTTTTTGGTGTAAACATTAAATCAGCTACATTTGTTATGTTTTTTCCAATGCATCATCCTTTCAGAAACCCTGTTTGATCCTTATTTACTATTATTTATGAGGAGCACATTTATAATCCTCAGACTGCGAAATTTTATACTCGGGCATTGTAACTTATATTACACGTTTTACAATTATTCTGGAATATGGTTTTCATATTTAAAAGCATTCTTCAACTGGTACAATTTTACTAGCTTTGTACCAACAGTTATGACTGATATAGCAAATACTATCTACTTGAGAGGGTTTGAAATATAAACAATCAGTGTTACAAAAAGTGTACGTTGGAAAAAAATTAAATAAAAAATTCTTGTCCAAAGACATTTTTAATGTAAAGCAGGCTGTAGAGGTCCAGAAGCAATCTTTGAAATGACAAATGGTGGTTTAATAATATTTGATTTGTAATCAATGCAATTGGGATAACTTAAAGGTCCAAACAACATATTCTCGCCTTCCCCACGCAAGAACCTCCAATGCACAACGATTACAATGACTGACATGTGTACAAAATCAGGTTTATGAATAATATCATAATGGCGATAGTTAAGGAGATGTAACAACGACGAAAATAATAGAAGGCAGAAACGAAAAGAAACTGGATTCCATGACATTGAAAATCACCCATTACGTTACGCAGTAATATGAACTCAGTCTGGTCCATAACTTGTGTGACTGGCAACGTTACTAAATACTGACGTATTTTTTCATATTCTATAGACACCGAAGGGTAACCCAGTGATGTAATTAATGTAAATATTGCATTAATGGAAGTGTGAAATATTAAAGTTTTGAATTGTCAAATATGCTGGAAGATATAGATATGCATCATATATCAGTTTTATCATCCCGTCTCTTTTTTGTCAAGCAACTGTTCTTGGAATGTAAAGTCGTCTGGACATTGGTTTATAAAGCGTCTGCGTTAGAGTCTAGGCTTGAGATTTTGTAAACCAGCGACAAACGACTTTAATTTTAACAAAAAGTAACGTTTTGATCCCTTGAGACTTGGAGTCTAATCTCAACGTAAAAGCTCAGAGTGTTATAATCTACAGGTATAGTTTCGATAAACCTTATAAAACGACACCAGTGCGGTTTTGAAGTTTTCAAGTGTTGGAGTGTAAACTGATTATCAAACTCCAACCTATTTTAGACAAGATTGGGTATGTAATTGTTAAGTTCACTATTGCCGATGGTAAAACAGGCTGTATGTCGGTCAGCGAGAGTTATATAGTATGTATCCAGAACAATGGGCAGAACCAGAAAGTCCGTAATGTATTTGTCAGTGGTTCTCAAACGTATATTTTCGCGACCACTTGAACATTGTTGAGGGTCTTGGCGGACCACTTAATGACCTTTCCAAATGTTAATTGTACCGTTAGCTAAAAGCTAAAAGTGCACACCTTATAATTTAACATCTTTCCTTCTGAATGCGATGCATGAACCTGTTTTGTTTTGCAAGTTCATGTTCTCGATTGTTTCGCAAACTTTCCGCGGACCACCAGTGTACCACAGATTGAGATCTTCTAATCTACGGATCCATCGCTCTGATCATATGCATGCAAAACTGTCTTATTTGTTACCTTATTATGCTCACCTAAATATCACACATTGAGCTTTAGCTAGATAGGACAAACAAACTACAACATAAAAATAATAATGTTCGCCGTTGTTACATTGTTAAAGGAATTAAATTTAAATATCTATTCATAGTTCAATAAAACGAGAAGAAAGAAAACAGTTTAACAGAAATAACTCAAGCCAGATAGCAATGTTTTTAAATAAGGGGAGTAAATCTTGCTGAAATAAAGTTTATAAGGAATTACTTACACAAACCAATAAGGAGGATGGGCTTGAATGGCTAAACTCCGATATTATTAAGGATTTATGAGCGAATGAAATCATAAGGAGAACTTATGTTCCATTTGCAACAAGTACAATGAAGATAATTCTAGTTTAATGTTTTGTGACTGAAATTTCGTTATATTTAGTAATAGGGAAACAATAAGATGGATAGAACAAACAGTTCTTGGAAATGGTTATTCACACGTGTTCGAGAACTGAATTAGTCAAAAGTTCACATATGTTAGCAGGTATTTCAATACGGAGAAAGAATTTGTCAAATTACAACAAATAGTTTTAAAACATTATCGGCCAAATGCTTCCAATTTCTCTCTGGAGTCAAGAAAGTAAAAATGACAAGGAGTGGTTTGACATCAGAAGTTAGGTCAAGCTGTATACTCTATAGCCTAAAGCACACCGATGAATCACACACCAAAGTCAACGGAATTGATAGTTATTTTAACAGTATGTGAGGTCCTTTTAACAAGCTTCGATTACCAGTAAGTATAACCTGCGCAATTCTTTTTCTTTGGAAAACAAATCATGTACGAGATTAGACTGAATAGGTATTCTGACTGAAATGAGCTAAACACAATGTGGCTATGTATTTAACAGGCATATGATGCGAAAAGAAAGTTGACAGGAAATTCGATCTTATGAGATACAATTTCGATATTTGCCTTACTGCATTTTCTGATTTAGAAATGTTTTCAAACGACAAAAATATAAATTTGAGCACCATACTGTTTCAGACTTTTATTTAGGGGTTTCAAATTGAAACGTTATGACGCTATGTACCATTGCACAAACTGTATCGTTATAGTTGAACTGGTTACATGAACATAGCCCTTGCCAATTTCTCAATAAAACTTATTTCATTACGTGAATTTATTTAATACTGACAATTTTTTTCAAGCACACAAACACACACACACACACACACACACACACACACACACACAGAGCGCATGACTACGTACTAATTTTACAATTCAAATTCAATATGTACCTATTTTCTTTAAATTGCGATATAAATTAAAGCCAGTAAGTTTAATGAACTTTTCCATTAGAGCGTAGGCAAAACAACGTAGACCTTTATTTTATCCAATAAAACTCGATTGAGAAGAAATGAAGTGCTTTTTCATCCTTCATTGTGAATAATTTCTGCATCTTCATACTGAATGTAAGGTATTATGATAAATTGTCGTAATGTACAAAGACAAGGTAACACTTGATAAGAATAGTACCGTACGCATGTAGGGCCTCGAAAAACTAGGCAATATATCTATTCCACTTTCTCCACTGTCAGGTAGAATCTCCATTGTTTCTTTTTCAACATTTAACATTTCTTCCATAAATGGCATTATGGTTCTAAAATGACAAAACAATATTTTTTGCACGCATAATCTTTTCTAATAAAATAGCCCACTGTCTATCAACTGTCCTCTATTCAATTCTTTCACTGTCTATGTCGTCAGGTTCATTGTTAATGGCTCCTTCTTCAACATTGGACAGCTTCATCGTACGATACTATCTGGCGGACGTAGGAACCCTACCAAAGTGATCCTCATATATATCTTCCAAACAATATTTAAATAATAAAGGTAATTTACACTTATTGGACAGAAGTTTGAACAAAAACCATTATTTGTAAAACAAAATACACAAAACAAGCCAAAAACCCAGCAACAAAACAAAACAAAAGAAACACCAAAAACAAAACAAAACTGCAAAAATCCAAACAAACAAACAAACAAACAAACAACCCCCCACCAAAGTTAAACGTTGGATATTTTTTATCCCATCTTTTGGAACTTGTTTGTCTTTATTATTACTTTCAACAATTTGGCGGTCTTTGCTCGAATCTTTTGCCCAAATGAAATTGTGGAAAACTGGTAACATCTGTCTGAATCTAACCAATTTACCCAACAGAGGCTCGTTACGCCATGTATTTGATATCATGTGTTGAAAACAGATTATAACCCCAAAACTAGAACAAGATCAACAAAGAAAACTAAGGGGATTGATCGATTGACAGGGGGCGCGCGCGTGTTTGTGTGTGTGTGGAGAGGCGGGAAATATATTTATAATATGGAATCCACTCTATATACATGCTTGTTTTAAATGTTAACTTACAGTGGTAAATAAACTCACCTCTGTTCACAGAAAATTGAGAACATAGACCGGTCTCCCAAATGACAGAAATTTATCCAATCACGTGGTAAATAGGATCAAACAAGATGATGTTTCTTATTATGTGATGCAGTTCCGACTCTAAATAAACTTTGTATATGTCTACTGTAGTGCACTATTACAAATTACATCATGCAACTCTCCAGTCACAAATACATTACAGCAAATCTGGAATTTCTTTGTCCAGTAATCATCCCTTAACATGAATATCCAACAACTGGAATGCTTAGGTGAAATTGACACACTTTAGGCGTAACCATTGATCGCCTAACCTAACCTGATTCTAACTATGTGACATCACACCCAAAATCCTTGGACATTCTGTGTTAAAAAATGATGTTGTCTGTGTCAGATGATTTATTTATTAGGAAGAAAGAGTTGCTCCTTGATTCAATTTGTACAAAATTTATTTTTTAAATGTTACTGGTAGCCAGCAAATTCTTACGTGAGTAATGTTTTAGTATTAAATTTATGCAACTCGTTGAATATTAAATCATTACCAATTTGAGATCTTCAATATATTAATTACATTTCTTCACTTTGTTAATGTTTTTAAATATTTATTTCATATTGAGAATTAACTTACCCAAAATATGTTGGGAACTCCAGACTCCATTAAGAACGTGTCAGTTTTGAAAATGGCAAATCGCTTCTACGTAATCGTGAGGTAAGAACATTTAACATCATACTTTGAGTATGATTTTCCAGCGTTTTTCGCTGAATGTAGTAAGGTCGGTATTCTTATGAACTGCCTCGTGAAAGACTGGTGAAGCCTATGAACGTGAAAAACGACAATGATAGGCAGGGAATTGTCGAAATCAACTTCATCTGCAGGGATAATGTCTCAGGGAAATGTGGTAAGCTTTAGAGTCAATAATATGAAAGTCAAGTACAGAAGAGACTATTGACCAAGCAAATCATGTCTCCTCTTGTGAGTAGGAAGTAGGAAGTAGCGTTTATCTACGATGCAAATCCTGTCACTTCTTGTGAGTTGGAAATTTCGATCATCCCTAACAGCTCTTGGCTGACTGTATAAAACTAATACATTTGCAAACACTGAAAATATCTAACGTTGATTATTAGTTAGCAACATCAACGTACTCGTTGTGAACTTTTGCATCGATATTAACAAGCAAATATGCAACAATCTTTACTTCTCTTCACCCCCCTGCTATAACGGTCTAGGTTGTGGATCTTTGTTTAGCATTCTGAGTTCGTGATCGAAACGTGTGCGGCGATTCAATCATGCATTCTTTTGTAAGGCACGTTAGTAGACCTGAACTGTCCAGCTACTAAAAGCCCTAATTTGTTGTTTTGCCATAAAACACCAAACAAAACTGAGCATTGATTTTACTATAGCATCAATGAAAGGGATGGGGGTCTGCAAGGCTTAGGTCGATTCTCTAACTGACGTGAATTAGAAGGTGAATCTCATTTAATTCCCGATTTGTCCCATTTATGATGAAATGAAGAAAAAGTACACAATTCAGTTTAGTGATTAATTTATTTAACACCAATCATAGTAGAAATGATAACTATTCTTACATCAGAGAGTACAATAATATTGAGAGATTTAGCTACATTGTCGTATATTTTGTTTAAAGAAAAGTCTCAATTCACAGAATTATATTTATATGTTTTTGGAATCTAATATTGTGTAACAGATATATATGTAGTGTGCAGTGTGTTACCTAATATTGTAACTATATATATTTACCTAATATTATTCAATAGATGTGTGTTTCATAATATTATGTAATATATGTTCCCTAATACTGTGCAATATATATGTGTTATATAATATCGTACAATATATATGTTACATCATATTTTGCAATTGATGTTTTACCTACTATTGAGCAATAGATATGATACATAATAATGGGCAATAGTTGTGTTTTACTAACATAATTTAGAAGTTATACCTAATATTGTTTAGAAGTTTACAAAACATGAGGCTTGCACATAGTAAATGAACTTGCTGAATTCTCCTAGTCAATATGGACTCAAGGAACTATAACCCAGAAGTAAAAAGATGCATCCATCATTAATTTTGTATTAGCGTAATGTCAACATACAAATACCTATGAAAACAATAGTGGCGTTTCCTTGTCAAAAATATTCGGCAAAATACTTGAAAGAATTCAGCTGAATCGTCGTGTGCTTCACATCGATCAGGGGCTCCTGCTAGAGGGTCAGTGGGGCTTCAGGAAAAGACGAGTCGCCACATACATGGTGTTTGCAGCTCGTCAGCGCAGGAGAAAAGACAGAAATATAACCCCAATCAGTGCATTACATTAATGGACATGAGACAAGCCTTTTACGTAGTCAGCTATCGAGGCCATAGGAAGATCCTGGCAAAATTGGGTTGCCCTGAGAAATTCATCATGATGGTTTGGTAGCTCCATTATGGCATGCATGCTCCTGGATGACAGAGACAATTTCCAGTCACCATTAAAGTCAAGCAAGCAGGTGTGTGTGTTGGCCCTATCCATCTTCAGTATACTTTTCTCTGCCGTTATTACTGGTACATTCCACAACCATGATACTGGGATCCACATTAGATACCGATGGCAGGTTCTTCAATCTGATGAGACTACAGGAGAAGACAAAATTACTTTAAGTAACTGTTCGTTATCTCCTGTTTGCTGACAGCAATTCCACGAATGCCAAATTTGAGACTGACATGCAGCGCAGTATGACCATGTCTCTTCAGCTTGCGACAATTACTGTCCCGTAATTAATTTCAAAAAGACAGAAGTGGTGCTCTAACATGCACCAGGAAAGCCTTACTTAGAAATTACCATAACAGTAAATGGCCAACCCAAGTGGCAGTGAACAATTTCACCTGTATCAGCAGCTCACTGTCACATGCATTCTTCATTCTTTTTGTTAACCACAATATTATTTAAAATCCTAAGGATCAATAAAATGATGAGGATATGGATCGCAAGTAAACTTCAAGAACATTCTAAGTTTGTTGATAAGGCTAGAACTTGAACTCAAATATCAGCAAAGAACTTATTTATAATTTACAAACATGTCTCAAATCAGGTACACATTCCACCTCTTTACACAATCATAGATAAAGGTCACACAATGTAAATTAAATATTCATAAAAAAACGTGGTGCCGTATAGCTCAGAAAAAATCGTTCATATTTTCCCATACAACTGCAGTGAAATTTAAATGTTATATAGCACAAATATATGTGTGGTGTTACATAATAAAGTGTAATTTACATGAAGTTTACATGAAGGTTCTCACATGTGGCTTTGTTATCTTGAAATTCTCTGCCATTCCGGCATATATTTAACGGCTAATTGCCAAAAGGATGAAATAAATGCCTGTAAAATTAGATGATGATTACATAATTCACACTTAACATACCGTTTAAGGGCACTTTACATTTATCTATTATTAATATAGCGAGACTCCAAACAGTGGTAGGTATTCTCTCATGTAAACGTTTGTTTAAATAAAACGCAAAAGTCGTAAAAAGACGAATAGAGAGATATTTTATCTTTTTCTCTTTCAGCACACCCAGCATCTTCGACATCTCCTTTGACATCCAATCATTATTTCCTAAATTAGTTATACTTAAAATGCAGGAAAAATAATATGATTATGTGGAGTCAATGTTCCAGATTTCAAGGGGAAAAAATAAAGTCCTCTTTGCGAATAATGATCAAAATATTTCATCTTATACATTTTTAAATCATTACATGTGGACATTATGTGATGTAATAGCAATACTACGTTTATCATTAGTTATAGTAGACTAAATGTTGTTCGCTGCGAAGATACAGTACTCCGAAATGTGATGGTACAGATTGAATTCAAGCTAAAGGATGGCTGCATGACAATGTGATGGTACAGATTGAATTCAAGCTAAAGGATGGCTGCATGACAATAAAGTTGCAGTCTTTCCAGTCTGAATATCATACTGAAGCAATGTCGAGGACCTAGTAATGAAATGACTCTCAGTGCATCGAAGAAGATTAATATTTCTCAAGAAACTAAGTAAGAGAAAAAGAATCTTCCACCCACTCTATGTATGTGTGTGCATATGTGCGCATGCGTGTAAGTATGTGTATATTTATGTCCTCCAAACAGCGTGAAAGGTCATAATGGGTCATATAGACGTGTAGAATTTACACGCGTTCGCATTGATTGGTCAAACAGAAGATAAACACAGTCACATGTATGTATGTATGTATGTATGTATGTATGTATGTATGTATGTATGTATGTGGGTAGGTATTTGTGTGTGTGAATGTATATATGTATCAATACATCATGTTATACTCAAAAGCATGCATAATCGGTCTGGTATAGAGCAAAATAAAGGTATATTTTGTTACTTACAGTGGAACAGTTGTATATGTTCAGAATAATGGTGCGTTTCGTTAACAAAAGAGCTTTACCACAGTAATATAGCGTGGATAATCGTATATATTGCTGAAACAATTACTGCTGTGAAGCATGCTCCAAATATGTGTTTGTTTCACAGCAAAACACTACAGTTATTCTGGTCTGGAAATTGCCAATACTTTGTGATAAATACTGTGTTTTAACAATTACACAGTGTGGCAGAATTTCTGAAAGATAGAAGAGATATGAAAAACAACCCAACCAAAAAACATTGTCACTGTTAATAATGGAAGTATATGGCCATTTACTAACAATATTGGTCAAGTTTTAAGTTTGCGCTTGTAAAATATTCCATATGTAACACCAAGCAGACTATTAGAGCAATCTATATTGCACACTATGGTTTAGGGTAGGAAGAAATAAATTAATCGATGTTTCCTTCTTAACATGAAATTGTACACGCAGTTTGGAAATATTTCTATATTGTTACATAAAATTACATTTAATTATTATTTTAACTCAGTATGCATCTTTTGATATCACTCGAAATCTGAAAGAAAAACCGAAACGTAGTACTCTAATGGAATATTTGTGACAAAGTATTCTAATAAATATTTAAAAATTATTCCCTGGTGATAGCATTACTGCAGCTTTGTGAATTATTATTATTATTATTATTATTATTATTATTATTATTATTATTATTAAAATATCATAGACTAAACTCAGATATATTTAATGTGTTCTCTAATGCACATATGTTGGTGTTTTCTTTGATAATTATTTTATTTGGATGAAATTGACAAAGGAATAGTCCTTTGATGTATGATACGCAGCCATCCTTTCAATCATAAACCAGACTGAATAAATACAAAGAGGTATATAGCATGCAAAACATAGCCGTGCTACATAGTCATCATCATCATCATCATCATCATCATCATCATCATCATCATCATCTTCTTCTTCTTCTTCTTATTATTATTATTATTGTTATTAATGTTTAGTATATTATTGATTATTGTCTTTTCAGAAAGAAAAAAATCTCTATATGTGCATACGCTTTCCTTGGCTTTGTCGTTCTTAACACTAATGACGAAACATATCAATAAGCTATACATCTTGTGAAAACCTGTAAAAGTCTCATTCACAGGCCTTATATACCATGAATAAATATAGACAGACAGCAATTGATGGAAATTAATATTATAAACTGCAAGATATTGATTACATAATATACGCAACCAGATATTGATGTATATTAAGGTAAAAGTTGACAAAATGTAGAATTCAGGTAGAATTAGTGCACATTGGATTGAAATGATTGTAAAGACACTTGTTTGTTACAAGAAATTTTACTTTTAGCGTTATGTGGGCAGCAGCATTTCAACAAAGTACAAAATTTAAAGAAGAAACCGGCAAAACTTATATCTGATCATCTAGCCACTGGTTTGATTGCACTTGTGACATTTTGTAAAGGTATAGAACTTAAAGGAGAAAATTGGAAAATATACATTTTCATAGATTAACGAGACAAATGTTTCTGCGAGTAAATTAAGCATAATTCGGTTTTATTTGATTTATGTTTAACATCTACGTTATTCCTGCTGAAACTCAATTAGTCATTTTGACAGGAATATATAGAAGGCAAGCTCAATAAAATTTGCTCCGCCTCGCAAATTTTCTACTCCATTGTTAAAGCCAAGAAATATAAGCGTCGGATATTGATAACATGTAAATTTAGAAGGTAGCTTTTCACAAGATCTCAACACTGTCATCCGTGATTGCCCAGATACGAAACGTTCCGGCAACATACGAAACTTGCTGATCCCTATGATTTTCCCTAGTAATGTTGTACATAAATAAATGAACCGAAATATTGTGTCAAGATAATTAGAAACAGCAACTCCCTAAACTACTGCATAGTGTTTTGGAAAGCAATATGAAAAGAAGACGAACGTCATGAAAGGTTGGTACTGAAATTTGACGCTATGATTATCAGTGTGATTACAAGGGAATTAAAGTTACGCCTCTGCTTACATTTCTGAAGAAACTGACCAACAATTGAAATCGCCCGTTGGTTACAAAAGGTTATTCTTATTTGCAAATTAATTAATTAATTTATTCACCTTCAACATTGTTCTCATAAGATTACTTATATAACGTGTAGCGGAAAATAAACTAATCGTTCTTATTTTTGTGATTGCAGTTGGTAAATTGATTATCGGAAATATAGTTCTCCTTATCGTGTTCGCGATGGTTATCCAAAGGCGCCTAGTTCTATAACTCCCACAATGATGCCATTTGTTTGCGGAAATTCTAATTTGTTACGTATATGAAATTCAATTGTGTGTTAGTTTTAAATTTTTTTATTTTAATTTTGTTTCATTACATTTTATTGTAATGATTATTTTCAAGGGATTCGATATCTTTTCCAGTAAATTCAATTTGTATAGAACGTAAAGGGTATTATATTAGCACTATTTTTAGCTCGCTCTGGTTCATAGATTTTGTTTAACATCGAGTGAAGACGATTGGCTATTGCCAAGGTCATTTCGGCCCGTGTGTTAGTTGAATTGTAACAGCCTTTTTTTTTTTTCCAGTGTGAGAATTTGGGTCTTAAACAGGGCTATTGTAGCTACGTGATAATTGGCATTGTTTTAATTGCGCTGTTCAAATTAGTAAATTACGTAGCCTATCACGTGAGCTACCATGTGATCTAAAATCGCGGCTTAAACAGACGCTCTCTAATAGATTTAGTCAGTTGTATTTTAAACATTGAGGGTTCAAGAGGTTTCAATTGTTGTTGCCAGTTTTTTTTTTTTGTGAAGTTCATCTGTTTTTAGGATTTTAATAATTTATTCTCTAGAAGACTAAACAAGTGTACTTTTGATAAAAAGTTCTGGGACAAAGAAATTCAGTAGAAATTCATTCTGGAATTCTTTACGGAAACATAAACTGTGATTCAATCGAGGGTGTGTTACCATCAGTACAGACATCATTTGACGTCATCGCCTCCATATTGGAATTTCATCGAGATTGGAACTCGGATTCTATTAGAACTGTTTAGTGATAGGACTTGTATTTTTCAGTCTTAGGATTAAATTTTGGATTATATTCACAAACCGTAAGTCCTATTTCCAAATTTTACATTGTTTTCTAGGGAAATAAATTATTTTGTTAAAATATACAAAGCTTGTTAACTTCACTCTTTTCTCTTGTTATTTTTGTACGAGCCTACACATAATAAATTATAGAAAGTGGCACTTACCTTGTGGCATGTCTTGCAGATCTGCAAAAGATGCCAGCATGCAGACGGCCACCGACACCACCAAGATTGGGGAATATAGTTCTGCATATGAAGGATGCACAAGAGATAATAAAGGACATAAAGCAAAATATGTAATCAAGCATTTGCGCCTGTGTTCATTATTATAATATCAGCAATTGCGCAATTGTTAATATTATTATTATTATTATTATTATTATTATTATTATTATTATTATTATTATGGTCTCGGCAAGTATATAACCATCGACCAGTTGGTTATGAATTCAACGGAGTACCATCTGTGGAATACATACTAACAATTCGTTCCACTACCAAAAAACTCCAGAAGAGATATCACAAAGGTGTATAAAAATGTGACTATGACAATTTGTCACGCCCAAATAAAATGGAATATAACTAACGTTTTAGTCCTATGGCTTGCTACATCTTTTCACATTTTTCCTAAGAAAGGTAAAAGGATGTTGGGATTGAAAATTGGAATGGAATAATATTTGGTTTACACATAAGTATTTTATTATACACGACTTTGTTCTTATTTTTTCATAGTATTGATTTATTCAATAATTCAGATATGGTCGCTAGTGTTAAACATAACATAGAAAACGCATTCAAGAACGGAAATATCGAATTTACAAATGAAGAAATGAAGGTAGGTCTAATCATCAAATATGGTAAGAAAGTTTGAAAAATGTTAATAGTTTATAAAGCGCTGATTTTATACGTATCATAACTCTTGAAATAGTTAAAGTAGTAGTATGAGAGAAAGAGTGAGTTGATCATGTGTTGTTCTTGTTGTAGTTCTAGAAGCGTTTTTAGGAATCCTCAATGATTTTTATGTTGCAAAACTAGTCCATACAAAATATGTTTCTACAGAATATTCATATGTTCACAGGAAAATAAGATTGAATGAAGACTCTTCAAAGGCGTACGGCTAGTTGAGCAAAGATCTCAAGAATCTCTCACATAAACTCGCTACCAGATTATGTGATTTTGAAACAATCTAGTGCATCAGCAGAAATGTGCCGAACATGAACCCACCGTAACAGATCACGGTTCAATCCTGGATAACAGAAGAAACTAGAATCCTTGGTGAATATTGGGTCCTTAGAGATATAGAGAAATATATTGCGGATTTAATTCCAAAGTATCAATTGATATAATATGCATATATAAGTGACACACCAAACCCACATTGTGATAGTTTCGACATTGATGTCTTGCCTGTTTGAAGAATTTCCTAGTATTCTAAGCATACTATTTTCATAGCACAGTCTCAATAGTATGATGGATACCTACCATGAGGAGATACTCATACTTCCTGTTACTGAGATATCAATATCTACCATTATCATTCTCGAAACTTCTCTTCACATCCAAATTTTAGTTTCGAACAGTCTAGTTTCTCAAATCTTGCGTCCGAGTAGACAATAGTTTCAAACCGTCGGCTGTTTCGGGGAGCGTGCCATAATCTGATTTAAATACACTCCTGAATCTTCAAAACAAAAGTAAATTCCCCTTGATCCTAGATTCCCAATAGAGGTGACTTAAGTTGGATATATCAGTCAACATTCATCAAAAAAGATTTCTTTTCGGAATTTGCATTGAAAGAGTGATTTTACAGCGATAAAATTGATCTGAAACTAACAAGTCTTGTTGGAGTGGTTCTGTATTTGGATTATCTAGCTTTCATGAAGTTCGGGCAAAAATTACAGTGCGTGTCATAAATGCATTGGTAATAGTATGTCATAATATTAAACTGTAATTTACATGAAGGATTGACATTTCATCAATGAATTCGTATCTTTAATACGATGCTGCTTTAAGTAAAGAACAATTCCATGAACTCCGTTTAATTTTATATGCAAACATTCAGTGATACTTGCCCTCTCTGCAATCATTTTAAGACATATATAATTGACACGTGATTTTAATAAAGAGAGAGAACGATGATTATTGAAATATTTGTTCCTCATCAGAATTTACATCATGGGGAAAGCTGTCGAGGGATAGGATAAACTCATGTATAAGACTCGTCAAACCCACAGATATAGAAAACTCCTATAACAATACTAAATTTATAAGATGGGAATTGTCATAATGAACCTCTTCGGCAGGGATGGTATTTGCGGGAAGTTAGTAAACTTTCGAGCCAAAGACATGAAACCATGCAAATCCTTTCTCCTCTCATGAGTAGGAAGTAGTTTTCATCCGGAATAGTTTTCGGCTAAGTGTGCATCTCTAATAAACTTGCAAACACTTGCAATAATATTTTAAGTTAATGTGTTGTTAGCTACTTTGACAATAATCCCCCCCCCCCAATGCGCGATTTAACATCTATATCAACACGCAATAGTTTCGTCAACAGTACAATGAATGTTCGAGGGTGTCACTTTTTCGCATTGGCGGGAAAAGGTTTTGGGACCACATAAATAACATTTTTAGAACTCTTTACGCGTTTTATTGCGATTTTATTACGAATACTTATGATGCAATTAACACTACTACTACTATTACTACTGCTATTGCTACTACTAGTACTAATAGTTACTGATGTTTTATCACCCTAACAAATGCGTTACATAGATTTGTACATTTGTTCTTTATAAACAACTTGTCTGTGAAGAAACTTTTCTAGCGAAACACATTACAAGACTTTCTTAATTTGTTACGTTTACTGTTCATTTCAAGAGTAGCTGCACATCTTGAATATTTCAACTGAGTGGCATCTAGTTTTGGAAACAAAACCTTTAAAAGGCACGTTATTCAGCGGTATTGATACAGGATATTTAAGACAATAATTCGTATACGAAACTCAGAGAACAGAGTACAGCCTAAAATCGTTACCTACATAATGTCATTCGACCTTCTAATCCAAGTGCCACAATATGTTCCGAACTGAAAAAGCGGCAAATATCTTATCGTCTATGATTGAAAACAGAATGAGGAAGCACTGTACACATTTGATATCTGAGGCGTTGGGTGAAATTAAAGATTTGGGAATAAATTTAGGTTGTGCATGACGGATTCGTTTTGAAGCACATCACTGGTCCAGAAAGAAGTACAAGCATAATTCAATCAATACATTTTCGAATGCGAGGACCCTGGTTACAAAAGCTACTGATTAAGACTTGCACACTGAAAATGACACAGAATTCTCTACTCCTCGATCTGATTTGCAGACACCGAAATAAAGAGTATTTAACAAACGCACTAACACATCATGTTCCAGCACCTCGGCTAGACAGACAAATAAAGAAAGTTTTTCTCGGAAGGCTCGTCCGTCTCTCTCGGTTACCTCCCCTAACTCACTTGGAAATGGGAGACAGTGCATACATTCAGGTGAAAGAAGTGAAAAGTTTTAAAGGACGAATTGTCTGTTCGCACCAACCCGGTAGAATTTATGATAAATCGAATTAGACTGGGCACGTAATGTCCGGTTACCACCTGTGCAGAGGGAGGGAGATTTTGATCCACGAAATGTTGTACAGGAAATGACAATACCATTCAGTAATCAAAATGTGCTAAATTATTAGTATTAAATGTCACATAACAGATGACGTCGCCAAAAATAATGTAAATTCTAAGCTATTTGCTCTGTATTTACATACATACATCGATGCATACATACATATATACATACACGCACATCCATCCGTCCATCCATCTGCGAGTGTGTGGTGGATTCTTTATTATACCTTATTTAATTCGGAAAGTTTATATTCTTCGACGCACTGAGACTACATAATTACTAGATGAGTGACCTTGTTTCAGTACGATGTTTGTGCAGGAATGATTGCAACTTTATTGCCATGCAACCCTCCTTTAGCTTAGCTAACTCTGCATCTTTACATGGAGGACTAGAACATTTATGTGACCAATAAAACGGGCTGCCTGCATCGATATATGTAGGAAGTTGTGCTGTGATTCTTGGAGTAATATTTTGCTTGTGTCATCAGCAGAACATTTTGAGTCATTATTCGCATAGAGAACTACAATGTAAGACCTATGGAAACTGATACAATTATCTCACGTAATAACAGAGAAGAATCTCGGAGATTAACGAATTCCCTTGGAAAAAATCACGGTCTATGTGACTTATATCAAGTAGATTTATGTAAACATACCAGACCGTGTTTAGAGTTTAGAGTAATTTTCGAAAATATTATAATTGAGGTTTTTTTTCAGAAATGGTTATTGTGACACAGGTCAAGTGGAGAGCATTGTTAGGTTCTCTGAATCAAAATTCTTCATTCCTACTTTAACATCTGTCTAGTGGAATCAGTCTTTTAGATGTGTTCAGCCATAATTTGAGAGGAATTATTTCTTAAATGATTCATTTGAATCACAATGTGCTCATTGTCTTTTCGTACTAAATCACAGTTTTGAGGGTATTCTGAATTCATTCTAACATATTGTGGATAATAAAATTGTCATACATCAAGACTATTGGCAAATCAGATTATCTAAGACTGTATATCATCACATTCGATATTGGAATTCGTTCGGAATACATGATACTTTTGGACATGTAATATAACTTTTCGTATTATATTGGATTTAATATACAATACTTGAAACCTTTTAAAGTTTCACTCTGAAATCTAAGGGAATAAATTATTTGTTGAATTTTATTAAACTTGTCGGTTTTGCAATTCTTCATGTTACTCATTTTGAGATCGTAAAAACGGGTGTATATATATATATATATATATATATAT